>CM050211.1:6447500-6535000 GCA_027475355.1 Coilia nasus
GACTATTGGACAGGCCGCAATACGGTTGGCAAGTCACTTGAGTCAGTAATCGGCAGAGTCACTCATGCCTGTATGTGCTTCTTGGAACTGATTAAACATCGGTTGGCTGTTTCCAGCTGTAGAGGAAGTTAACCGGCACTAGATTCACTCATTACTGTATGGGCTTCGGGAAACAGAAACCTGCTCGTGTAAGCGATTCATGATGTAGTAAAGACTGCATGGGTTAATGGATTTAGGTTAATGAAGATCTCAGATTCTGGACTCATGAGTTATTTAATGGTTAGGGGTGATTAGGCAGGGTCTAGAGGAGAAGAGGGGTAGGTGGGTTTGCTGTCAGTGTAGCATCACAGTGGTGGAATCATCACCTCATCATTCACTTCTGCTAGGAACGTGTGGAAACAGACATACTTACATAGAAAGATGATACAGTTCAGGCAGCCTTATGTACACATTGAATCAAACATGAATCCAAATCAGAATGAGTGGCAGACCCTCTCAGTGTGCATTTTCACTGTATGTTTCACTGTATGTATGCATTACTGTAAATGTAAATGTGGAATTCAATGTATTATATTTTATTTACTGCTGATGCTAAAAGCACATTATAATACACTAGATAACATTACACTACACTTAGTGGATGCTTTTATCCAAGCTCAATATCAAGCTCAGATAACATAAGAGATTTTAGGAGAAGTGCTGGGGCAAAATATGGTGCTGGTTAGATGGTTAGTGAGGAAGAGCTGTGAGGATCAGAAGTGTTCTTGGAACAGAAGAGTTTTTTTTGAAAACACATTCTAATCTTAAAGCAATAGGGTAGTGTTGTAGAGGACAGAGGCATTAGCTGAATATTGACACAGTTTTCAGTCACTTGGGTACATTTCTCATATCAAAATTGAATTTTTTAAAACTACTTGTTCAATCTTCACATCATTGTGTCACTTGTGCACATCAAAAAAGCGGTTTCTCATTCGTTTGAACAAGTTGCAGTTTGCTTTGGTAAACCTATGCAAATGATTATGTACAATTCTCTGCTGTTTCCTACATTATCAATTGCTTATGTCATGTTGATCAAAATGTGTTACAGGTTTTTGGACTGCTTTGACCTGTCAGTCTGCAAGCACCATGTCTGTGTTGTTCTTTGCCAGCTTGGATAGAGGAGGTTTATTTCTTATACTCTATATTTTTATACTTTGCTGTAATAGATTTTATTTTTATTTCCTTAATTTCTTATACTCTAATAAGTGTTATTTTGGTTTACATGTATTTTCTGTACTATTTACAGTATTTCAGTTTTCAGCCGTAGTTTGAAAAAAGAATAAAAGAACAAAATTTCCATCAAAGCATTTCTGATTCTGTATACAATTCTTTCCAACAAGGCAAATGCAACACAGCCTATGTAAAAAGACAACAAATGTCACTGGCATAAAAGCTACAGTATATAATACGCTACAATGACAAGCAATGGTGCACTGATACGCACTGAGTGCTGTATTTAGTATTTTGTTGTCCGTTGTGTAATACCTGATTGGAAGAGTTCATACACGTGTTCGCAAGTTGTGTTGTTTGAAGGCAACGTTTGCTTTTGTTGCATATTTTAAAGGTTTTTTTTTTTTAATTGTTGTCATCAAAACTTTAGTTTAGCCAGTATCCACCAGAACATCCCTCCAGAGTACACTGTTATATTGACAACATGCCCAAGCAATTTTACTGTCTTATCCGTACCCAGTGACACAAGACTTGTCATTCTGATGACTCTAGCATGTTCATTGACACAGATATTTGCTTTTGAGAGATGAACTAAGGATTCGGCTTTTGCAGGTCATTTATGGATTTTTGCTACTTGTAGGAATTCTTTTGAGAAATGCACTTACTGTTTTGCAGATGTCGAGAATGGTTTGAGAAATGTACCAAAGTGACTGAGAAAAACTGTAAGAACAGTTTTCCGAGCAAGGGCATGATGTACTTGGCAGGACATAAAACAAGGACATTGTGAGTTCTCCTGTCTGTTTTATAGACATTCACGTCAGCAAAGAATTGAAAACAAGGAGCTTTCCACCACACATAGGAGAAATATAACACAAACCTCGAAGAGATGAAGAAAAGTGTGTGTGTGTGTGTGTGTGTAGAGGTGGCTTGTCACTCTGCTGAGGAAAAAGAAATCATCAACCTCCTTTGACAAAAGCTCAAGATGTATAGAAAAGTGTAGTGAAGCAGGGGAGGGTATGGCGGTAGCTACAGCAGTCGTTGGGGGGGTGAAGGGGATGGATGGTGTTGTTGGGTGGAGGTGGTTGTGTCAGTTATCCATATTGACGTCTGAACTGTAAAGCAGAAAGTGCTCTTTCTGCAATCCTTTTTTGGGTTTAAGTGAGATCAATCAAGGTGGCATCACAATCCCTCCTGACAGCGTGCCTGGCCTCTGACGTCACTTGCTGCCACTTCTGCAGAACACAAGCGACTAAAAGGTGATGTGCTCGGAAGGGAGGAGATGGGAGGAGAAGGGAGGGAAAGTATCTCTGTCGCGTCTGTCACGAGCGGAGGTGGGAGCGCCGTCACTGGGCTGAGTGGTCCTGATGAAAAATTGTCACAATTCTCACTCCTGCACAGTCCCTCTATCTTTCCACCTCTTAACATTCCCATCACTGACTCATTAACCTCCAGCTGCCTAACACGCACACAGAGAGAGACAGAGATGGAGAGAGAGAGAAAGAGAGAGAGAGACTAAGACAGAGAGCAAGAGAGAGATAGAGAGAAGGGAGAGAGACAGAGAGAGAGAGACTAAGACAGAGAGCAAGAGAGAGAGAGACAGAGAGAGAGAGAGAGAGAGAGAGAGAAGACAGAGAGCAAGAGAGAGAGAGAGACTAAGACAGAGACTAAGACAGAGAGCAAGACAGAGAGAGACTAAGACAGAGACTAAGACAGAGAGCAAGACAGAGAGAGACGAAGACAGAGACTAAGACAGAGAGCAAGACAGAGAGAGACTAAGACAGAGACTAAGACAGAGAGCAAGACAGAGAGAAAGAAGGGAGAGAGAGACAGACAGAGAGACAGAGATATGACAGTGACTGTAAAGAAACACCTGAGGTTTTGTGAATATACACACAAAGCAGCAGATGGATCCCGATGATTAATGTGCTAAATTTGGCGAAAGGTGTCATTATACATGAACAACAACATGATGCAAACTACCCCATGGCATTTTAAATAATTGTAGGCATTTAAGTACATGTTCACAACATCAGGAAAGCACATATTACCAGACAGCAGGACTCATTTTTGTTTAGCACTTGTATTTAAAAATTGTGTACATATCACCTTATTATCTTGTGTTCTTGTATTTTATTTTTTTTATTTTATTGTTTTATTTCCTAAAATGCGTTCAAAATGTGCCTGGACTGTTGGTTTATGCACAAATGGCAAATTAAAACCTTGAGGCTTGAACCTTTATTGTTATGTGACTTGAAGCCTGGTCTAAACTGTAAGGTGTGTTTCTAATGGATTAGGAGACAGTTTTTCTGCCTCTTCTGGTGTTTTGGACAGGCACTGTCTCTTTGCATTCATGCCAATCCGTGCGGACTGACAGTGATGTATCTATCTCATTCGGTGATGTAGTTCTCTTCCTGCTGCACTGTGTATGTGAAAGTGTATAATGGGGGTTGGGTTCTAGTGTGGAAGCGTGTTTTTAACCATATATGTGTCAAGGTATGTGTGTCTGTCTGTATGTGTCGTGTGTGTGTGTGTGTGTGTGTGTGAGAGAGAGAGAGAGAGAGAGTGAGTGAGTGAGAGAGAGAGAGAGAGAGTGTGTGTGTGTGTGTGTCTGTGATGATAACCATTATCCTGGCCTCCATACGCTGCTGCACCCCCAGGCTGTAGGCTAGCGCAAGTGGCCAGGCTGGAGCTGTGGTAGTGGGGTATAGCTGGGTCATCATCTCCCCTCCCCCTCCATCTCACCTGCCGCTGGGTTGCTTCTCTGCTCCAGTGATTTTTTCCCCCTCTCTCCAGATGATAACCTCACAATCCAGCCTTTTACTCAATGTCACCCAAACGGGCTCAGGCTCATTCATCAACATGGCTTTCTCTCAGGCCCCCGGTAACAGTGGGCTCCCGCCACAGATCTCTGGGCTCTTACCCGACCTACACAACTGGCTCGAGAAAAAAAGTAGCCCCAGGTCGTTCTGTGTCCTTGTATCAGCACCACTCAGAGAGCAAGCTTTTCTTTTTCCTTAGCGGATTTGAACATTTATGCTCCTCACAAACACACAGGATCTCTCCCACTCATGCTCTTTCTGACGTGTGTGTGTGGGCTTTGTGTGTGTACAGTATGTGTGTGTGTGGGCTTTGTGCGTGTGCGTGTGTGTGCTTTGTGTGTGTGTGTGTGTGTGTGTGTGTATGTGTCAGGGCTTCTTGAAGGATTCTACAACTTTAGGCAGGGTACACACCACACAGGACCTTGACGTGTGCATATGTGTGTGTGTGTGTGTGTGTGTGTGTGTGTGTGTGTGTGTGTGTGTGTGTGTGTCAGGGCTTCTTGAAGGATTCTACAATTTTAGGCAGGGTACACAACACACAGGACCTTGACGTTTATGGCTTCTGCATGTTTTTTCCAGTGAAAATGCACATCATTCTGTGTGGGACTGTGCCGCCCTCGCACGTCTCCTTGACCAACAAAACAATGACAAAACCATGACCAAGAATAGCTGGAAAACAATCTTTATGTCCAGCAGCAACACACAAAGCACAGCAGGGACCGCTATAAATCTGACTGCCCGCACGCTAACATTAAGATCAACACATTTGTCTTCTTTATGGCAAACTCATTCCATTTTTATGGGCCTCTTAATTATGACATTAAACCAGCCGTTATAAAGTCTCCAAGCACAAGGTGAGTGTGCATGATTTGTCATCGGCAGCTAATTAAAAAGTTAATTACACATCCTTGCTAAAATATGGACGACAATAGAGCCTGTATTTAATTAAACTTCCCAAGGACGCTGATTTGTTGATGGTGTTCAATAATGGAAGTCCTGCCCACAGACCAGGAAGACATTGTAAATTTGCGGTGGGGGGGATGTTGGCTAAGCTGCATGTTGACAGAGGAGCTCTGCCATTACTCTGCCTGCCATGCTGTCACTAATAGCACAACATGCCTGGTCTGACCTCCCCAAAGGAAGGGGTGAGGGTGCCAAAGAATCAGAGTGGGATAAGGTTTAGAGGAAGAACAGGCATGATGAAGGTAGCGGCTGTCATTTAGTGTGGCATCTCACATATAGAAAATCTTGAATACAATGAATTTCACATGTTGAAAGATCACTGACCACCGACGGTGATGTGTTAAAAATGACATTTAAAATAAAACGTTTGACATTTTGAAATCACAATTACAGAGAAAAGATGAGGGTAGGCCAGGAGTAATGGGGATCAACATGATAATGTCTATATGGGCTCCTGATTTCGGATTGCTTTGAATGTGGCAAAATATGGCCAAAACAAATGAGTGAAATTAACACTTGTGTACTATTAAACAGATGATTACACACACACACACACATACACACATACACACACACTCACACACACACACACACACACACACACACACACACACACACACACACACACACACACAAACACATGAAAAATGTGAATTCATGATGTCAACTTAATGGATCCACCAGACTCTTCAATTTAGCGCACTGTTCAGTTACTATAAATTGCAGAAGCGTCTCTTTTAAAATAGGACACGCTGCACAGCTGAGGGCTCCTGGGGATGCAGCACAATGCATGGCTGACGAGTACGCCGGCAACATAAATAAATAAATAAACAATTAAATAATAAATAAATAAGGGAAATAGCCAGGAAGTGAGAAAAAGGACATCTCTCAATACCCCACATGAGCTCACTTTAGGCCATTACGGCAATGTGAGCATGAAATGTGATAAATTAACTTGATATATCGCGCAAAAAACATAAAAAACAATTTATTTATACCTGAAGTGGGTTGTGGTTTAATTTAATGCAGTTGCCACAGAGAACATGAGTGACTGCTTTTGTTTTAGCCCAAAGCTATCTTTATCCACTGGAGTGTGACAGGAATTGTCCTATGGGAATTCTCTTGCTGGTGGGCAGACCCTCTTATGGATTGCTACCGCTTGTGTTTCACACAGAATGACGTTATTCACCTTGAAGAATCAAACACCCTGAAATAAACTGCACTGAGAGTAAATATTCATGTTGCAGAAAGGCATAACATCCAAGTCCATCTTCAAGAAATATTTTTTCATACACACTGTACAAACTGTAGTTGTGTGTAATGACAATATTTAGCAGGCTGATTATACTGCATATTTAGCTATTATTCTCTTCTGTGTGTGTGTGTGTGTGTGTGTGTGTGTGTGTGTGTGTGTGTGTGTGTGTGTGTGTGTGTGTGTGTGTGTGTGTATGTTTGTGTATGTTTGTGTCTCTGTGTCTGCGCATGTTTGTATTTGTCTCCCAAAAGAGATGTAGAGAGGCCATCTGTGTTTGATTTCAACAATAGCTTAGCACAGGCTGACATCATGTCATATGGGCCTGCCACAGATGCACCATTTACAGACGCTTCACATCCAACTCCTCCGTGTGGCCGTGGCTTTAACGTAGTTAGCTAAGCACGCGTGGACAGGACACATAGCACACGTGGACAGGACACATAGCACACGTGGACAGGACACATAGCACACGTGGACAGGACACATAGCACACGTGGACAGGACACATAGCACACGTGGGCAGGACACATAGCACACGTGGACAGGACACATAGCACACGTGGACACATAGCACACGTGGGCAGGACACATAGCACACGTGGACAGGACACATAGCACACGTGGACACATAGCACACGTGGGCAGGACACATAGCACACGTGGACAGGACACATAGCACACGTGGACACATAGCACACGTGGACAGGACACACAGCACACGTGGACAGGACACATAGCACACGTGGACAGGACACATAGCACGCATGGACAGGACACATAGCACACGTGGACAGGACACACAGCCATAGCACGTCACATGGGCATGAGCTTTCTGCATAATAGACGAATCTGAGATTTGCGATGGTCTTGCAAAGCAACTGAGAAAAATAATAAGTAGCGCTCCAAACGAAACAAAAACTACTCTAAAGACAGGGAGACATAGGTAAGGGGTGTGTGTGTGTGTGTGTGTGTGTGTGTGTGTGTGTGTGTGTTGGGAGAGGGAGGTTTACCTGCCTGTTGTGACATCAGTTTCTTTCATTCCAGGTTCCAAAACAGCAGAATCTCTCAAGGACTCTCTCACCTGGAAATGTCAAGTGAATGGATACCTCTTCTGTCGCCCTTAAAGGAGAACTTCGGTGTAAAATGAAAATTGGCATGTTAAAACATCCTACCGAGTTGGTATGTATACTGGGGAGCAAATTTGATTTAGCCTGTTACATTCAGAGTTTAACTATTTTTTATCGTTTGTCCCAGAAGGCTAACAATGGAAGTGGTAGGTGCCCTCAGACGAAGCATGACGACTACGCTATTTTTAAACCATTAAAACAGCTCGAAGAAACTCCACACTCCATTGGTAGTACAACACAGGTCCTGACATTAAAAACGAGGCACTGAGAACTTTGTAAGTGTACACAACATTTATTAATAAAAATAGTTTTGACAGGCAGCACCTTGCTGTAGTTTCTCGTCGCCACCATGATGAAAGTCCGCACAAGTCGATTGAGGAACACGAACCAGCAGGAAGAATAGGAGAAGAGGTAGTACAATCAACTTGTTTGGACTTTCATCATGGCGGAGATGAGAAACTACAGCAAGGTACTGCCTGTCAAAACTATTTTATTCTCCACCTCCCACTCCCTCCTTCTCTCTCTCGCTCTCCTTTTCCTGCCTATCTACCTCCCTGTCCTCTCTCCCTCCCTGTCCTTCTCTCTCTCTCCCTCCCTCTTCTCTCTCTCTCGCTCCCTCCCTGTCCTTCTCTCTCTTTCTTCCTCCCTCTCCTTATCTCTCTCTCGCTCTATCTCTCCCTCCCTCTCCTTCTCTATCTCTCATCCTCCCTCTCTTTCTCTCTCTCTGTCTTCTCCTCTCACACATGAGCAGCGAGGTGTGAAGATGAGTCATAAAGTGCTCTGAGTGTCCCTGTGCTCCCTGCCTGTCTGCGCGACACCTCGGCAGGCCATCCCAGTGCTGGCTAACCAAGCAGAGAATCTCTCCACGGAGAGTGCTAATGAGAGGCCGCCACTCCAGGGAGGGCCAGAGCAGCAGTGTTGGCCCCAGCCACCGGGCCAATGCAATCTCCCTGCCCAGCCCAGAGCATGAAATTACACCTCGGCTGAATTTTCATTTCCATGTCATTAACACGTAGAATTAATAGCACTTTTTGTGGCACTTTATAATTACTATGTAATAACCATTTATTTTGCATTTATTAACTCTTACTTAACACTTTGTTAATTACTTGGTAACCATTGCTTTTACACTATTTCTTATCAGTAAATAATTTCTAAACATATTGACACACATCTGTCTGAATGTCAGCTGGCTATCTGTCTGTATGTCTGACTATCTATCTCTCAGCCTGCTGCCTTTCTCTGTATGTGTGTGTATTATCTTCTCTGTCTGCTGTAACATTTGTAGATATGTTTATAAATGATTTTATACTGATAAGAAACTGTGTAAAGCAATGGTTACCAAGTGATGAACAAAGTGTTAAGGAAGAGTTAACAAATGTAAAATAAATGCTTATTAGGAAGTAGTTATTTCTAAATGTTAAAGTTTTTTCTCTCCATCTTGTTATTTCATGGCCAAAGCCAGAGTTAACACATTCTAATAGGTTATACATTAATAACATATTTAATGTATGAATTAAACATATTCATTACATAACAACAGTAGTATGATGTCACAGAATGTTTATGACCACCTTGAGAATTGTATATTTGTCACTTCAAAGCATTAATAAATATAGCACTTCTCCAGCTTTAGGACACAGCACGATTGAAACAGTATTGCTTTCCTAATGGAGAGATCAAACAGAGCAGCCCCTTTCTCCAACTCTGTCATCATCTCTACCCATGGGGGAAGACTGGGGTGAATGCTTTTCACACAGAAAAAATATTACCACGTGAAGCTTAAGGGGATTTAAAGATTTAAGATCAGATTTAAGATTTATAAGGTGGCATGGTCGAATATGCCCCCAGAAAGCTTACCTGCCTTCACCTTTCTCAGCCATCACCCATGCTGTCAGACAGAGTATATGAGTGCATCTGAAAGTACTGATTCTTTTTTTGCAAATAATTTGATAAGACTGATGCAATCCAGAAGCTATCTCAACTCTGTGGGTAAAATCTCTGAGAAATGTTCTCACATTCTCTCCATTTCTCTCTTAATGCATGCAGAGTGATTGAGTGTATGTGTGTGTGTAAGATAGAGAGAGAAAGACAGAGCAAGATAGATAGAGTGTGGGTGTGTGTGTGTGTGTGTGTGTGTGTGTGTGTGTGTGTGTGTGTGTGTGTGTGTGTGTGTGTGTGTGTGTGTGTGTGTGTGTGCATGTATGCAAGTGAGAGACAGAGAGAGAGAGAGAGAGAGAGAGAGAAAGAGAGAGAGAGAGAAATGGCATAATGAAAGTGATGAGAAACTGAACACCTAGTGAAGATGGAAGGGAATCACATATTAATGGGCTACATGTGTGAATCATCCTCATTTGCTAGGCATAACCACGCCGTCGTCCTTTCATCTTGCATGGATGTGATCTGGGTTCATTACGCTGCCATCAGCTCCTCGGGAGAGACGCAAGTCAAAGAGGAGATGAGGACACATTAAGAGCAGTACAAAAAAAGAAAGAAAAAAAAAAAACATGTTTAACTCCAGGCAGCAGATGTCTCATTAGCATATTTACATAATTGGCATAATGTGGTAGGATGAAAATGAAGATGTAAGGACACATCTGCTGGTGTCCATCTTGTGCAAGGGATGAGCACTGGAGATGAGGTAATATTCATGTGACATTTTGTGACTTTTCAATTGCCCAGTATGTGTCACAGTCAAACAGTTTAATACCCAATAATGTGACCTTGATGAGACACTTTTTCATCGTTGTTGGAAGAGGAATTGGATGTTAAGCAGTGCCAGCCACTTAGTCCTTTTTCTGCTGGCTTACGGCTGGAGGGGAATGGCTTGGCGTTCTCAGATGCAATTACCACACAAATCTTAGAGGGAGCGAAATTATTTTTTCGGTGACAAGACCACGCTCTGAAATAGCCCAAACTTAATAGAGAACACAAAGGCTATCAAACACAATCCATAGACAACTAAATACCCTTCAAAAGTCCGTCTTACTGGGAATTTTATCTGTCTCAGTAAGACACACAAACCATCCTAAACCTGCATTGTACAGTCACGTATGTGTACAATACATTTTTAGTTAGTGAGTTAGTTTAGTGAGATGCTGCTGAGCTGAGAGGACTGTGTGGTGGTCTGCAATTCTGCAGGTCTACCTCTGATCCAGTTACAGTCATACCATGCTGACTCACGACAGGGGTAGTGCACACAGCACTCCCCACTAAAAACGGTTTGGGAGGGGGGAAAAGAACAACAATAAAAACGGACACCGGATGTTAAAACGTGACAGGGTGCAAGTCCACTCAAGCACACCGAGTGGATCTCTTGCAGACCCTTCCGGGACAAATAGAATGTGAAGTTCTAAAAAGAAAACTCCAACTTCAGTTCCTGATAGCACTTAGCCACCGACTGTGTCTTTCATTACGGCCCTGGACTGAGCCAGGCTAAGGTTTGCCTTGTGCTTCACTTGCCCAGTCCTCTTTTGTCGAGAACTTCTGCTCCAATAACTCCATTTACAGCGCTATCGGGGCTCGCTTTGTGCTGCTCTAGTGCCAGGTCTCGGCCACTTCAACTTTCAGATAAATTATTCAGACAGATCGCCTATAAATACGGTGCACTTTCAAAGGACATATCCTGCCGAGCGACTGAGGAGTGACGCAGACCCGCTGCGCTAGATGCCCATCAGCAGCCCGAGGTCCACACCACAGGGTGATGATTAGGACAACAGAGGGCATGTGGGATTAAACCATCGCGTCCGTCTCGGTCACATGTCCCGTTGCCTACCTAGGAGCAGTTGACTTGATTTGTGATTAAATGTATTTAGTCCTACCAAATGGGGTCAAAAACAACCACTTGAGAGATATCGTTATTTGTTTCAGAAAGCAAAATTAAATGTGTCAAACTTTGTGAGGCTCTATGTTTAACCTGCTGTATTGTTTAGCTTTTCTGTAGCAAATGGCTGCTGAGTGTAGGCCCTCAACACGGTGAATAGTGGCGACCATTTGTGAGGAATACAGATATGAAGTAGAACCGGAATTTCCAAGCACATAATAATATGAACATATCATTTCTGTATGTGAATAGAGTAGAGTGTTTGTGACAGATAATAACACCATCAACTCCTGAGATTACCTTTCCTCTCTAGCCTACAATGCCGAGAGGGTTTGACGACTTTGTATACTGCCCTCTACAGACAGAATAGCCTAAACGTGAGCAAGAGGTAGCCATCCTGTAACTTCTACAGACATCGCTTTTAATTTAACTTTCCTTGGACTGGAACTGGGGACAGTAAAAAGGTCTGCCAATGCATAGGCTAATGTGACTTTTCACAGTTAAGTTAAACGTAATTGACTTAACAATTATTACTTAATGTGGCAATTAGACACGTTGTTTCACTCATAGCGTCTTGATACGAGTATTTGATAATAAGTCGTGCCCGGGAATCAACAAACATGTAGGACTAGTTATTAACCTTAAATGACCGCTTATTTCCATGTCGTTGCGTAAATCCGATGAGTGCTTGGGCACTTTTACGACGGCTGTCGCGTTTGGCCCAGGGAAGCCATCACATTAGTTTTAGCCTGCGGAGGATGAGTAGCCAAATGAGTGGAATCAAGCGGCAAGTGGCCCTCCACCACTGGGTGTCAGCACCAATCTTGTCATGTCATCCGTTCAGTCTGTGACAACACAATCAGTGGTTTAATGAGCCGTGTCCACTGTCACAAAAATTAACAGTATGCTACTCTACACTGTGTCAGTCCATTTCAAACGTTGTTGGAGGTACTAGGCATCGGCTATAACCTCTATGTAGATAATAAAAAACAGAAAACGCTACAGAAAAGGTAAGGTGGGAGGTAAGATTATACCACAAGATGGCAGGCTAAGACCACAAACATAAAGTGGTGAAAAACAATTCGTCATTTATTGTAGAGTACACCCATTACCCATTGTCACTGTCAAATTTCTGCCAACACGCCTTCCGCTACAGTTGTAGGTGACCGTGTAATGTGGGATGTTTGAAGAGATATTATAGCTCCACTCTGTTGATTCAGGAATGTAAACCGAATCCATATTTAGAAAACAAAGGAATTCGTGTGTCCAGACCTCTGGCTCTTCTGGGTCAGGTCTACAGCAGAGGTTAACAGGCTACGTGACCCGCACACAATGGCAGGGCAAAGACATTGAGGCTTGTGTTTTTCCAACCCCTGCCGGATTTCCAGCGATTTCAGTATAGTGTACAGAGGAAGAATCTGTTTGTGCGCTTTTCTGTCCATCATGTTTTTTTTTTTGTTTTTTGTTTTTTAACTGTCACTTGGTTAAACCGATTTTATCAAGCTTAACAGAATGGACCCCTTTTTTCCAGAAAGCTAACTAGACTACTCCTTGTATACATCACTGAGAATATGCAGAAATGAAGAGTGGACTTGGATGTAATAAGTTAATAAGATTCCCATGGCCTCTCTCATCTGTAATGAGCGGGAAAATGACAGTGATTAATTATTCAGATTGATCTGTGCTCTCCCAACTCTATAATAATTCACCTCCAATCCACCAGGCCCTCTGCCCACTATTCACCAGCCCATCACGCACAGAGAGCACAAGAGCGGATCTTAATCTGCATACATACAGACACCACAGCAAAGAGGAGATGGATTCACCTCAGCCTGCCTGCCTGCCTGCCTGCTCACAGCCGTTGCATCCGCCATCAACGTAGCCACCACGCGCGGCCTGCTTTCACATTCATAGAAAAATCCTCCCCATTAATTTCCTGCCGAATGGAGGAGGCGAAGCTGGGCGAGCTGATGAAATATGTGTGAGGAACCCAGGCAATTTCTATCTCAAAGCCAACAGACATCCCTTTCACTCCACTCACCTTTAAGGGATTGGGGGTTTGGGATGGGGGTGGGGGGTGGAGGGAGGGAAAAGGAAGCTGCTTCCCCACCACCACCCACCCCTCCACCCCTCCAGGAGCTCAATCATAGAGAGGGAGCAGCACAAGTGTGTGTGTGTGTGTGTGTGTATAACTGACTGCGGTGGGTCATGAGGGTCACGCCTCCCTCCGGCTTGCTTAAGGGGGCTTGACTGACGGCTCACTGAGGCTTCAGTCACCGCAGACGAAAACTAAACCCTCAGAAAGAAACTACCTCAGGCTTCGGCGGCTCAACAAGTCAAGCAGCTTCAAACACCAGGCGGAGGCACAGTGGAAATAAAGATCACAGACACCCTGCTGATTTTTTTTGTGCAGTGACTTGAAGCAGTGATCTATGCGAAGCCTGACTCTGTACAATCTCTATTAAATCATCCCAATTTTCACCCAGCAAAACACGGCTAGTGACAAAACATTTAAATCAATTTTTAATGTCCTGCTTCTTTCTCCAGATCGGGCATGAATAACATATTAAGGCGCATGCATAAAACGTTAAGGCAATATATAATCTGCTCTTGGAACCACAGAAGCAGCCTGTGAAAGATGTGTTTCCACAGAGTAACCAAGGAAACCCGCAGCACAGCACAGCACGGCACACAACACCCCCCAACCCTCCCTATCACCCCTTCCCCACCCCCTTCCTCTCCGATAGACTACCCGACACATTTGAGCCAAGCTGAATTGTGCCGCTCGTATTCCTCCAAGCCTATTTCCCCCCTCCCTGTGGCTAAATAATAAGCCCACATAGCTCCAGAGGGACCTGGGAGGCTGCAGCTGTGTGGCAGGCAGCTGGGCCGTGCCAACTGGCATCGTCCTGGCCCACGGGGTTGGCACCGGCCACAGCAGGGGCTACAGCGTGTAGGTACTGACATCTCAGACAAGATCATAACATCCCCGGCAACACCCGGCCCCCCGACACACAGAGAGAGCCATTCAGCCCGAGTGTTGCCATCCTCAGCAGAGCCTGAAATAAGACTGGCTCTCGCTCCTCAAGACTCTCTCTCTCCCTCTCTCTGTTTCGCTCTCTCTTTCTCTCCCACCACTCACTCTCTCTCAGATTCTCTTCCCTCATATGCTCTCATTCATCTTCTCTGTCTCACTTATTCACAGACTCTCTCTCTCCCTGTCTCTGTCCCCCCTCTTTCCCTCTACCTCTCTCTCACTCCCTCTCTCCCTCTCTCTCTCTCTCTCTCTCTCTCTCTTTTTCTGTCTCTCTTGCACGCTCTGATTCTCTCACTTCCCCTCATACTCTCATACATTCTGTCTCTCACTCACCCCCCTTCCTTCTCTCTCTCTCTCTCTCTCTCTCTCTCTCTCTCTCTCTCTCTCTCTCTCTCTCTCACTCTCTCTGCATTTCATTATGGCTCTCTCTCTGACTGGAATGGAAAGCTCTGCCAAGTCTCTCTCACCAAGTTGGAGCAGTGAGGGAAAACACAGAGTGTGCTCCCCTCTCCGCTCCTCAGTCGCGCTGGCTCCACCGGCCTAGCTGGCCCACAATAGATAACATTCTCGGCCCTTTTCCCAGGAGCAAAAGGGCCCTACATGCCTCGCCGCGCCTGCTGGGACAAAAATGACAGGGCGCAGAGTGACACGGACCATTTGAACGGTCTGCAGTATTGACATGCTGTGATTGAATGGCACTGTAGTAAGAGCACGGTCAGGTCTGAGAATAATGTCAGCCACCACAAAAGCGTTAAATCGAGTTATCAAGAAATGATAACACTTCCAGGTGGTGACTTCCTGTGAACAGTTTGTTTTACTTGTACTGTGGTTTTGTACTGTGGACAAGCACACTGACAGGTGTGACAAATGTGGGCCTGGAACTGTGGGGACCAAAATGGCAGTGAGTGATGGAGGGATGGATGGAGGGATGGAAGGATGGATGGATGGATGGATGGATGGATGGATGGATGGATGGATGGATAGATAGATAGATAGATAGATAGATAGATAGATAGATAGATAGATAGATAGATAGATAGATAGATAGATAGATAGATAGATAGATAGATAGATGTACTTTTTTAATTTGAAAAAATTAAAAAAGAGGTACTGACTGTCTGTTCTTTTGCATCTGGAGTTAACATCAGAAGAAGGAGAACAGCACTGGGTACTGTTTCCTAGGACACAGCATCTCACTTCTGTTCTGTGTCAGCATGTCAGTGTTCATAGCTTCTGTTTGTTAATACAGTTGTGGGACAGTAGATAATGGAACGAAGCAGAGTGAGGAGCACATTACAAATCATAAAGGAAGTGAGAGACGGTGAGTGTGTTCTTTGCGGAAAGAGATAGAGAGAGAGAGACAGAGAGAGAGAGAGAGACAGAGCGATAGTGGGAGAGTGAGACTTAATAACAAGATGTGATTATGCCTTGGGGATGTACTTAACAGCCTTGCAGTTAAGAGATGAAAGCCTCGTTGGCAGGACTTTCTGCACGAGGGGGGCTGGCCAGCCTGCGCAGCCACGCACAGGAATCGTTCATTTGCATATACATCTAATCACTTAGGAGACATATTTATCCACAGAGCCACGCAGGGCGCCACTGTAAATGCCTACATTGTACAACCCCCCCCCCCCCCCACACACACACACCTCCCCACCTCCCCATCCCCCCAAGCCTCCCACTCCCCCGATGCTCTCAACAGCCAAGCGAAAAAAGGGCAATGTATTCGACCTCCTCTTGAAAGTGAGAAGCGCTCTGCCGCTCCGACTCCCACAGGCTGATGCAAATCACAGCGGCCGCGCATCAGTGCACGAGTGGCCTCAGAAGACCTCGCCGCCTTCCAGGGGAAGAGAAAAAAAAAAGATACACATTTCTGAAGATTGAGCCGATCTACCTCTGGCTCAACTGGGCTTCCTGACAATTAATTATCCGAGCTTAACTCGCCATACGCTCGCATGGGTGGGTGAGCAGGTGAAAGGGTAGTTAGCTTATCAGTGGCTGAGATTCCTGCGGGCGCGTTCTCTAATCTGCGGTTTGGGGATGGAGGCATTTTCTATGTCATCCTACCCCACGGCTGTCTTCCAGCCACACTGAAGGCTTCAAGGAGAGCGATCGTAGTGGCTGTTGTCATTCTGAATCAGGCCGGGTAACTGTAGAAACACAAATTGCACTTCCCCATGAACGAGCCCCATTCTTCCCTGGCCTGTTTTAAGTCCCCCCCTCTCCTTAAGTCCCGGGTGGATTGAGTAAATGAGAGTGTGTTGCCTCTCGTCTCTCTCCCTGGATCACTCATTAAGGCTGCTTGGCTCGGGCCCTTTTTTCGAGGGGGTTTTGTTTGGACGGGGCCCAAATGGAAACACACATTTGGAGAAGGTCCAGGTGGACGGCTTCCTCCATGATTTGTTGCGCCCATAATGGCTGTTCAGCCGAGAGCTCGGCCCGGCGTGGCGCGGCTCAGCTCGGCTCGGTTCGGGTCTCGGATCTGGGCTCTCAGGCTGGCTGGCTGGCTGGCTGGCGGACTGGCTGGCTGCTGTCGCCAGAGAGGACTGGAAACATCGCGAAACTTTAACGACTCAGAAAGAGTCCTGGAGCGGAGGAAGACAGACAGACGGCTAAGCTGCTGCTACTCCAGATGAGAAGACAAACGCTGCTCTCCGCGGCTGCGAGATAGAGAGAGGAACACAGATGCTGCCGCTGCTGAGTCCCTTGAGTCATGGTTTAAAGGTGTCATGGCTGCCAGTGACAGCCCAGGTGTGCATTGTTAATGGCCGCTGATTGAATTACCCCTCTGCGCACATATGTCAGGACACACACATATACACACACGCACACACGCACACACGTGCACACACACACACGCAGACACACACACACACACACACACACACACACACACACACACACACACCATGAGGGGAGAGAGGGAGAGGGGGGGGGGGGGGGGGGGGGGGGAATGGAACAAGAGGAAGAGAGAAGAGTGGGAGAGTGTGTGTGCATTTAGTATATGCATTTAGTAATAATCAGCTTTTAAATGGCAACTTGATGACCCTGCAGAGTAATAATGTATGTATAATAAAGAGAAGTACGTGCCCCATTTTTCAACATGCGCCATTCTACTTGCCAACAATACATTTATCATGCCTGCAAAATACAGTTAATATGCTTGTGTCACCAATGCAGGTGCCTCAAACACACACACACACACACACACACACACACACACACACACACACACACACACACACTCTCTCTCTCTCTCTCTCTCTCTCGCTCGCTCTCTCTCTCCCTCCCTCCCTTCCTCCCGCACAGGCACACACACACACACACACACACACACACACACACACACACACTCTCTCTCTCTCTCTCTCTCTCTCTCTCTCTCTCTCTCTCTCTCTCTCTCTCTCTCTCTCTCTCTCTCTCTCTCTCTCTCCCTCCCTCCCTCCCTCCCTCCCTCCCACACAGGCACACACAGGCACACACACACACACACACACACACACAATTTTAACCTGATAATGTGACAGCAAAAGTCCCTGATAACAGATTTTATGTCCAGAGTGGTAGATCTTGAGTTTGCAGCAAATGATACCCATTTATTATTCAGAGATAATGGCTCAAAATGACAAAGTTCACACACTCAATCATTCCAGTGCAGCAAGAGGGGGTCAGGAGTGATTGCACTCAGCATCTGACGGCGTCTACGCTGCTATTATTTATCTGCTGCTAATTACCCAAAATGACAGAGTACTTACGTTAAGGGAGAAAAGGAAAGTGTTTCCAAGTGGAGTAACTAAGTCGTGAAATTAAGAAGATTATGGGCTGTTGGTTTTGCCAATCACAGCTGTGAATTGGTCAGTAAGGACTGAGGCTGTATTGCCTTCTCATCTTTCACGTATACCGGTGGGGATTTTTTTCTTTTTTTTTCTCCTTCTGCGGTCTTGGCGATGGCTACTTTATACACCCAAATTTATTTTTTTGCCCACTTAAAAATACATTTTAAGTCAAGACTAACAACTGATGGAGTAGAACAAGGCGAACGGCACAGCTTCAGACACAAATGTAACAGCATTATTATATTGTAGATGTCTTGGCAGAGGAGGAGAGAGGAGAGGAGAGAGTATATATGGAAATGTAGGACTGAGAGAAAGTGAAGCAGAAAGACACTGAAGAGGAGCAATAGAAAGCGAGAAAGTGAAAGAGAAGAGCAAGAGAGAGAGAGAGAGAGAGAAAGAGAAAGAATTTATGTGAAAGAGAGAGACAGAGAGAGAGAGAATTTGTGTGCGTGTGTCTGCATGTGTTTGTGCTTCTGTGCATGTGTGTGTTGTGTGTTAAGCCCTGTGGTAAAGCCATGATTGATGAAGATGTGACAGATATCAGGGCTTGTGCTGCTGACCTATGGGGACGTCTTCTCCTGCGCTCCGCTCGGGCACCACAGCTCATTAATAATTCACGCCGCATCAGAGCGCCCTGCCTCAGTATGTTCACACTCTTCTTCAGCAGGGTGTTCAGTAATGCAGGGCCAAGCCTTCATGCCAAGCAGATGATTCTCTCTCTCCATCTCCCTCTCTATGTCTTTATACAGTGGTATGAGAAAGTTTGGGCACCCTTGACAATTGGCATTATTTATATTCACCAATCATTGGGTGTTTTAATTCACAACTTAATTTTGATATATCAAATAACTGATGAACACAGTCATATTTCAGCAGTGAAATTAGGTTTATTGGGTTAACAGAAAATGTGCAATATGCCCCAAAACAAAAAAAGGCCCGTGCATAAATTTAGGGCACCTTAATAGAAAAATCATATTAGTATTTAGTAGAGCCTCCTTTTGCAAAAATAACAGCCTGTAGACGCTTTCTGTAGCCACCAATGAGTGCCTGTATCCTGGATGATGGTATTTTGGCCCATTCCTCCTGGCAAAACCTCTGCAATTCAGTGATGTTTGAAGGATTCCGAGCATGGACAGCCTGCTTCAAGTCATTCCACAGATTCTCGATGATATTCAAATCTGGGGACTGAGATGGCTATTCGAAAACATTGTACTTGTTCCTCTGCATGAATGCTCGGGTAGATTTTGAGCAATGTTTGGGGTCATTGTCTTGTTGAAACACCCATACCCGGCGCAACTTGAACTTTGTGACAGACTCTTGAACATTATTCTCAAGAATCTGCTGATACTGAGTGGAATCCATGTGGCCCTCAATTTTAACAAGATTCCCAGTACCAGCACTGGCCACACAGCCCCACAGCATGATGGAACCTCCACCAAATTTTACTGTGGGAAGCAGGTGTTTTTCTTCGAATTCTGTGTTCTTTTGCCGCCATGCATATCGCCTCTTGTGCGATATGCATGCGTCAATCTATCACTGTTTCCTTCTCTCTCTTTCTTACACACACACACACACACACACACACACACACACACACACACACACACACACACACACACACACACACACACACACACACACACACACACACACACACACACGCACACACACACACACACACACAGACACTTCATACTTATCTTTCACTCACATATACACACACTCATACATCCACATACTCACCTACACATTCATAAAAAACAATAATAGAGAATAAAAAAATAAAATAAAAACTTTTGCCTGGCTGAAGAGGAACCCAGTGAACACTACGCACTACACCCCACTTCCATCCCTGCCTTATGACAGAGCTCAGCAGCAGAGCCCATTGCAGCAGCACAGGACGGAGCTTTGGGCGGTTGGCTGCGGTCATGCAGGAAGAGGAAAGTGGCCTCGGCGCCCGGCGAGAGATTTACGGCGGAGGTTTGTGCTCGGCTGGCCGCCGCCGCTCCGTAAATCCTTTCTGAATGAATGCAGGGTATTTTTATTTTTTTTTACAGCCGGCTGAGAATGTCCCTCCCCCGCGCTTCCCTAAGCGGGGGAAGGAGAGGGCAGAGGTGCAAACATGCCAAACGTACGAGCTGATGACATTCACTGACAGCGCGTGCAGCCAGAGGGACCAAGAGGAGGCTGCCAACGGTGCCTGGTCACACAGGAGAGTCTTGTAGAGAATATGGGCCAGGCAGGAAAGCTGCATGTGGTTTATGTTGCTGTCTTTCACTTAGTGGTGCCTTCACTTTTCACTTGGAATTTTTTTAAACTCTTAATGCAATTCCTCAGCACTGTCTAAAGTGGGGCAAAATAAATAACAGCTTTGTGAATAACCAGCTTTGCGTTCGCCGACAGCATGTGCAAACAGATATAAATCACTTTTTTTTACGTGCCGCTGGATTGCATCAATATGCTCTGAATAAAGTAATTGCCCCAGCCCTCTGTTTTTATTCCCAGAGATGAGGAGCCCGGAGAAAAAACAATCTATTCGTCGTCTCGGTCCGCAATGAGTCGGCAGAATAATTCAGCCCGAGGAATTCCTTCCCGCTAGATGGAGATCAATCTGGTATTGACTGGGAGCCATCAACCTAAATGGCTCCGCTGATCGATTGTGCTGGAGGACTGAGATGAGAGGGGGTCGGGGCTGGGGGTCTGTGTGCGCTGTGTTGGGGCTTAGCGATGCCTGTGAGCCCCTGTGTTCATGGTTTCACCGCACGCAAGTATTTACACTGAGCTGAGCTGGTGTTATCAGTCCAGTTGAATATGTATATATATGTCCCCCCATGCTGTTTTTGGCTCTGTCTATTGTCTACGGAAACATGCAGTGGTAAAGACCTATAAGAAAGACACAAATGCACACCTTTATTACAAGAGGACTGATTGGCCTTGTATGCCACTATGACAAAGTACCACCCAGAATACTATACATCATTTTACTATTTTTAGATATTTTCACTATTTATTTATTTAATAGATTTGAGGATCTCCGGCTGGAATCTGGACTTGTGCACTTCTGCACGTTCTAAGCATTGACTGCATATTATAACTGGCTTTTTCTGCAACCATCTATTTACAGGTACAATAACAGTGACCTGAACCTGAACCAACTGAAGCTCGTTATACTGATATTAGACCTGTGGGCACATACCCACCTTTATCTCAGCGAGGCTCTTTCAGTTCAAACTTCGCCGTGTGTGACAGCTGCGACTCTCCAAGGCCATCATCACAATCATTAATCCCTAGGCAGACTCTTCTCAGGAGTAAGACCCTGTTACGGTTGATGAGGGAATTGTGGATGATGTGAACTGGGTAGGCTGCAAGAGACTGTGTTGGTCATGTGAGGAAGCTATAGGTCCAGACAACACTTTTAAGTGTCATCACATTACTGTACAATTCACATTGCTTGACTTGCAAGCTTGTAACATGGGATTCTTGAGGTCATGAAGTTGTTCTAAAGGGCCGACAATTCTGATGTCTGCCTAGGGGCACCGGCTAGACAGTTTGCTTTTCACTCAGTCTGCATGACCTCCAGTGATTATATGTTGAGAGTTATGAAGCACCATAACATCATAACATTTACCACACATATGGTGGCAAGGGTCCCATCATAGATGGGCGAGAAGGAATTGATCCATGAACTTGGAATATTCCCTTGTCCAAGGATGGATGAGCGGAGTCTGTGTCTGGGTATGGGTCTGCATGCTAAATGGCCCCTAACACAAAAGCCAATGGGCATGACGGAAGCAGCGCCCCTGGTGCATGTGTATGTGTGTGTGTGTGTGTGTGTGTGTGTGTGTGTGTGCACGCACGCGCATTGAGCGATGGATGGACTGTCAGAGTGAATCTGAGTCTGTACTAGTAGCTGAAAACCTTGAGAAATCCATCAGAACTGTAAAAAGATCTTACTTTGTTGGTATTCTAAACCCACCCTCCCTTCCTCTGTCTCTTCATCTTTCTCAGTCTCGCTCCTTCTCTCTCACACACACACCGGACACATACTAGACATTTTGACAGAGAAAAATGTCCTTCCTGTATAAACATTTCTCACTGTAGGAGAATGCACGTGCCCAGTTCCATTTCATCCTGCCAAAACATGCTTCTTCCTCCCCCCTGCCTACCTCTGATGCTGTCCTGGATAAACCATGATCATCTGTCTCCTGTCATCTTGCAAAGCACTCATCTACTTCAGAAACGACAAAACCCACATCCAAAACACACCATTAGCACCGGAGGAGTCTCAGCCATTATGCAGCTCTCAGACACCCACTGTCTGTGTTTGGCATGACAGCAAGCGGCGATCACCACGCTGACATGCCACACAAGCAAGCAAGCAAGAAAGCAAGCAGCGAGGCGATTATTATTTCATACAGCCGACCCGCGCTGCCGTTTCCATGCTGCGCACGTAGACATCTCGCCGACTGGAGCTGTGTGAGCTGCCTTTGTGAGCGCGTGCCTCCCGAGGCGCAGGAGCGTGCCTGTCCAAACAGCTTCAGGACGGCTAACGAGCGGGCGAGCGGAGCACGGCTCATTCCTGGGTCCAGAGGACAAGGCACTGCCCCTTGCTTCTGCTTCTACTGCTGCTGCTGCTGGGGAGGGGGGAGAGGGAGAGGGAGAGGGGCTCTGGGGCATCCAGCCAAGCACAGCTCCATCAGATGCTCATTGGTGTTCACCCAGCTCAGCTCGGCCAAGCACAGCACACAGAGATATGGCTTGTTACTTTTGACACCCTCCTCCGAGGCACACACGAGCTCAAAGTGTGACTAAGGAAAGAGAGAGAGAGAGAGAGAGAGAGAGAGAGAGAGAGAGAGAGAGAGAGAGAGAGAGAGAGAGAGAGAGAGATGAGTGGAGAGGGGTAGAAGGGCAAAGAGAGACATGAGTGGAGAGGAGGGGAGGGAGAGAAAGAGAGAGAGGAGATAAGTGGAGAGGGGTAGAAAGACGAAGAGAGAGAGATGAGTGGAGAGGAGAGGAGGAGAGGGAAAGAGATAATGAGGAGATGAGATGAGAGGAGAGAAGAGGGGGAGAGGGGTGGAAGTGAAGGAAGAAGTATGAGAGGAGTGTAAATGAGTGGCTATGAGCAGTGGTAGGGGGGTAAGAGGAAAGGGAGAATTTTTCACTCCGGTTTTCTCCCTACCAGTGTTAGGAACATGCTTTGGGCTGCTGGGGCAT
Source organism: Coilia nasus (assembly GCA_027475355.1). NCBI lineage: Eukaryota > Metazoa > Chordata > Actinopteri > Clupeiformes > Engraulidae > Coilia > Coilia nasus. The sequence goes on from CM050211.1 coordinate 6,470,784, forward strand.
CGGGTCCATTATGACTCTGGTGGAGCCTGGCCCTTCCTGTAGGTACATGTAGGGAACAAAAGGAAAAGGGGGGTGGGGGGAGCATGAAGCATTAAGAGAAAGATAAGTAGTGTAAATAAGTAAAACAAGGGGGGAGGGTTAAAGACACAGCAAGGTACACACAAACTCAGTGGGATTGAAAGAGAATTGAGAGAGAAAGGAAGAGTGAAGAAAAGGAAGCAAGCATTAACAAAGGTGTAAAACAAGTATGAGAGGAGTGTAAATAAACAACTGGGGGAAGAGAAAAATATCCGGTCCATTATGTCTCTGTGGTGGACACTGGCCCTATTCCAACACAGAGGTCTGGTGTGGTACTTTGAGTAGGTCCAGCTAGGGAATGAGAGAGAAAGGGGAAGAGGGAGAGGGAGAGGGAGAGAGAGAAAAGGAGGAAGCATAAAGGAAGAGGTAGAACAAGTATGAGAGGAGTATCATAAATAAACAACTATTAGCATTGGGGGGAGGGGGGTGTGTGTGATGGGGTTTGGGAGTAAAGGAAGAGGAACATTTCTCGGCCCTCATTTTCCCACTTCCCCTTCGCAGAATGAGGAGCAGGCCGTGGAGCGGTGCTGCTGGTGTTACGGGTCCATCGCCTCTGTTAAACACATTGTCTGATGTGTGTTTGGCACGGGGCCGCTTGATTTCCTCCTCCGTTGTAAAAAAAAAAAAAAAAAAAAAAAGCAGCAGCTCTCTTATCTGCAGATGTTTCCCTCCTCCACCTTCCATATGGATTTATTCGCACCACAGTCTGGTGAGAGTTGGGTGACAGAGAAAGAGAGAGAAGAGGAAAGGAGAGGAGAGGAGAGGAGAGGAAGAGGAAGAGTTGGATAGTGAGAAAGGGAAAGACCACAGTGGAAGAGCCCCATCTGGAAGGGAGCTGAGAGGAACAGGAACAGGGGCAGTTCTAAGGACCGTCTCGCCGTCTGTGGGGGTAGGGGGGTAGGCGACGGGGCACTTGGGCCCCCGCGGGCTTTTGGATGGGAATCAGAGGGGATGAAACAGCGGGGAATGCCAAACCCTGTCATTGGAGACAGGGGAGATCAATAAAAAAAAAAGAAAAAACACACTGCCCAAAGGGAGACTTAAAAAGTGGTCTATGGGCAGACTGACTGCCAGACAGGAGAGTCACTACAGTGAAAAGGGGGATTTGAGGACAGGCATATGCCACCACAGTTCCTGTGTCTGGCTGGACATCTACAGCAATCCACCATTAGGACCCATCCCTTCCTGAAGGCATCAAGATGAAACGGCCTTCAGGGGTGGCCTTCAGGTTTGAGAGCTTGCCATTGGCAATCACCCCCCTAAACACACACACACACACTTCGGCAAAATTATATTTTTTCTTTTTGTTGTTGCATGAAATGTATGTATAAAAATGACATTTTCAAAAATGTATTTGTTTAATCTACACATTTATAAAACAAAATGTCAACTACAGACATAAAAATTTAAAGTATAGTGGAATGTCAGGCTGGTGTGGTCAATTCTCCAGTGGCGACCTTTGAATGTTCTACACTCCATGCCACAATAGAGCTAGACTGGGGGAGCACGGAACGGGAGGAAGAGGAAGGGAGAATAGCAGAGGACCAAGGAAGGAAAGAAGAAAGGAAGGGAGAGTAAAGTGAGGTGTGTGAGACAGAGAGCTTAGACTCCGAGGACTGAATAGACTTCAACAGCGGGAGAGACAGTGGGGCAGGTTGGGCTGGGGGGTGGAGCTGGACACAGTGAAGAGGATCTCCATCTGTCTAAGAGGGTCAGACAAGAGCACCGCTTCAGATCTCTCAATCTAAGGCCCGAGGAGCGCCATGGAGACTACAGATAAAGGCGGGGGGGGGGGGGGGGGGGGGGGGGGGGGGGAGAGACAGAGAGAGAGAGAGAGAGAGAGAGAGAAGGAGCCTTGGAGAGTAGTAGAGAGTCAGTAAAGTAAACATTTGGGTAGCGAGGGCCGAGGGGATATTCTCATAGCCCTGTCTACTGCTTCAAGTCTCCATCTAAGAGATCATGTTCTTGGCTACTTGTCAAACTCTTGCTAATTAGCCTCTTTCAAGTTAATGATTTGGCTTTCAACACTACATAAAAATAAGCCAATTCTCTTGATTCAAGGTGTCACTCAATAAATGTCACCACCTGAAAAGAGAGTAATTATTACTCTTTCAGTTTTGGGGAAACAATCAGTTTCAGTACAATTACTTCAAAGTCTCCAGGATAAAATGATGGAAAGAAAGAAAGAAAAACGCATCTCAAATGAGTTACATAAATTTAACATTTTTATTTGTGAAAAACTACAAGCAAAATTCATAAATAGACATTTCTATTTGAAGCAGAGAAAAGAAATGATAAAAGGTAGCGTCTAAGAGCAAAGTCGTGCACATGCCAGGAAACATGTATTACCTCAACATTGGATAAGCTAGGACGAAGGAGCGTTGACCATTTAATATTCCCCAAATACATTTACACAATCAAGAAATGAATGGGACCATTTCACAAAATTACCAAGAACACTCTGCGAGAAAAACAAAACAAAAAAAGTGAAACGACGAAACAGAAAAACTTGTAAAATGACTTGTAACTCGTAAAATGATAAAGTATTGATTAATATGCTATCGGACCCTACAGAACATTTCATTTAACATAAACATTAAAAGTACTGTACGACAAGACCTCGTATTAGGAGAAAATTAAAAAGCCTGTATATTACACTTACATTGGAGATTTCCACAAGATTAATGTTATAAGTAAACAAGCATTCTATATTTGGGTCTGACAAAATAAAAGAAAACAAAGCTAAAAAATTGTAACCATCTTTACACAGTAAAATAAGGTTACTGGTCGCACACAAGAACAGAACTGCTTGCGCGTTACAAGAGGAAAAAAAAAAGCTCAGCTCCATTGCCATTCTCTGTATGCTGGCTTTCTGCACCATTTCTTTCAGTTACACATACAAGCTATGTTTGCACATCCAGCAAATTGTCCATTTTTCAAATAAATTAAGATACAATTACTTTACTTTTTTTTTTTGCTTGTTTTCATTTTTCTTTACAATTTTACAAAATAAAAAGGAAAAAAGCCAGGGTGTTAGCAGGGTAAGGCAGGTGAAAAGATGTCTATATATAGAAGTCATAGAAAATGTAAATGGAATACATTGTTAAAGTCAAGAAAGGAGGGAGTTTTGAAAAATCTCCCTGCCAACGCAGTCTTTCAAATCAGTGTTCATACCCCCGCCACCTCTGATTGGTCAGAACACAATTCTATGCCGTTTCGAGAGTCCCATTCTATCCCTGCTCATATTGCATATTCTCTTGGTTTTGGTGGCGTTTGAGAGGGGAGCGGGACTAATACGTTTCCATGGACACATTTCTAGGCGGCCCTCTCTCACATCAGACACATTACTTTGTCGTCAATGAGTTCGGTTGAAGCTACATCTCAAAGGAGGACATGTAACAACAGGGATTCTTTAAAGAAAATAATTTAAAAAAAAAACCCTCACATTTTCTGTTCTTGGTGTTCCTTAACAGTACAGGAGCAAAAGATGCGACTCCCTCAAGCTGATCAACTATGTCTGGGTGACCGCCCTCTCTCCAAGACACAAATTGGTATTCATCACATCTGCTGGCGTTACAGACAAAATTGTGCCTCTCCTGTCTGCCTGACTGGTTTGTGTAGAAATGTAACCAAAACAAAGCTGGGTTAAAGATGAAAGAGTAAGCAAGTCCTGTATCAGAAACGTCTCATTGAGGTGAGAAGTTTGCACATCTTAATCTCAGGGGGCTTCTGGCTGAGTTTACTTGCTTATCAAAAAATAAAAAAATAAAAAATAAAAATAAAAAGATACTGGAGGGTTGGGCTGGGCTGGGGTGGGTCAAAGGGGCTCAGAATCTGCCCAGTGCACTGCCGACTCACTGGGTCACTAGCACCACTGAACGTCCTCGGACAAAAAGCATGGGAGTGTGGTGGGGGACAGAGCAAATCATACACATACACATCGCTAGGAATCGCGGCTAACTGCAGGCCACGTCCGCTGCTACACGTCGATCCTTTCTGTTGTCTTTTATGTGTGGTTATTTCTGAACCATTTTCAACACATAAGCCGCAATATAAACTGAACAAGAATTACACATTTTTTAAATGGATTATATTAATGTCTTTATTTAAATCGTAATTAATATGATAATTACACTTTTTTCTCCTTTTCAAATTGTTAATTGCCTAACGAGTCATATCATCAAATTCCTTTGGTCCTTCAATAAATAAAACTCAGATATCATATACACATTTATACTTTGTACAGGTTTAATACAAGTTGAAAGGGAGTCTGATCATTTTGTCTCTTACGCTGGATTTGTTTGGTTAGCCTGACTACGCCAGTCTGCAACTGTAGTTAGCTGCTGAAATATAAAACCCTTCATGAGACACGAACTGTATAAATATATCAGTTCCAGATACTGCGATGTAAGAAAAACACATGAGCTGCTTATTTACAGTGGAATTACTAGCCGCAGAGATAAGTTGCCTTCAGTGACATCTTCAATGTCGGTTAATCAAAACAAAATAAAATTCTTCATTTTCAAACAAAACTGCAACTAATCTCACAAAGAGTGCAAAAAGACCCCTTGCACTAATCCAGACAACACTGAGAACCCAGACACTCAACAGAATCTTTAACTCTGATGTATGTTTCGATTTTACGCAGCGTAAAATGGCGACATGTTTGTGTACGGTGTTGTCAAACTGGGAACTACACACGGGCTTTACAGCCACTCCTCCTGGGTGAGGTAAGCAGCGATACATGACCAGATGTGCAAGACAAAGAAGTCAACTTTAGTGTTTCTAGTGGTGAGCCTCTGCCTCGAAGCTCCAGCTTGCTAAAAACAAACAAAGGCCCTTGAGGATATTATGTGATGGTTTGGCGAATACACTGCACACACTCACTGTAAAGTGAGCACAAGCTGATGACACATCCACAGACCCGCATGTATTTCCACATCAGCCTTCTCTGTGGCGTGCTCAATCAGGTTAGTTCCCACAACAACGGCAACACCTTTTGATTGAAAAACACATTAGGGGATCAATGTGGAAAAAGCGAGAGAGGAATAACTGTAAAAGGCGAAGATGGAAAATGACATCTGTTTTTTCCCCTCCCTGTTAAATCCCCATTATCGAGTGTGAGTGGTAGTCCCAGGGCTGAAACTGTTTCACAGTGTTATCTAGCACCAGTGTCGGTAGGAATCGGGGACTTTTTCTTTTTTCCTCTTTCCTCAAGACACAAGAGGGGGGTATCACGGCTAGTCAGCTGCACTACAGAGCAAAGCTCAAAGCAAATGGGCAAAAAAAGGAATACCGGAAAAAGTGGCGACAGCTAATAAATAGGGTTATAATTGGGAGCAGTCATAGTTATTAAAACGTCGGTGGTTATTGTGCACAGCAGATACAATTTTGTACAAAAAAGAAAAAACAAACAAACAAACAAATAAAAATGTAAGAGTCTGATTCAGCCAAACATCAACTTACAATATATAAAACAATACATACAAGTTTTCTTGAAAGAAGCCGTCGGGCTCAATGGCATCGCCGAGCTCCAAATGCCCCCATCTACGACTGTGGAGAGGGAAGTGTCTGACAGTATGTGTAAGCGTTTCTGTGTGTGTGTGTGTCTAAATGTGTGCATATTTATGCTTGTGAAGGGCAGGAGGGTGGGGGTGGGGTCTCGCATCTCCGTGATCGCTGGAAAGAGACCATTCTCTCCACAGATTCAGCTCATAGCTTTGCTCAGTGCACCCGATGACCAACTCTCAGTCTGCAGGAGTCGAAGGAAGGGGGAAGAATATAAAGTGAACCAGTAAGTGATGAGCACTGGGGGTAAAGGGAGAAGTGGGGATTGGGGGGGTTCTCCATCTTGAGTAAGAGCTTAGGGAGGAAAGGAGGGTGGGGGCTGGGTCAAAAAACATCTCAGTCTCTTCATAGCAATCCAGGAGGATGTTGGTCACCTTGGACAATAGGAGATGGGGTTGTGATTGAGTGTGTGCGTTTAAGTGTGTTGGACAAAGAATGGGACTGGTGTAGGTGACCAACGTCTCTGGGGTGGGAAGCGGGGTTAAGACAGGAAGCTGGGGGTGGGGCAGGCCAGGGGGGGTGGCTCAAAATGACTCGTCGTGGCCCACCGAGAGCTCTCCTTTGGGGGGTAGAGGCGCGTGACGAGCCCTTGTCCATGCTTTCGGAGCCGGAGCTCTGGTGCTGCTGCTCGGAGCCGGCGCTGGAGGTGACGGTGGAGGAGGACGTGGAGCAGGAGCGCGTCTTCTCCTTAAAGTCTGTGATGATCACCGTCACGTTGCCCACCGTGATGGCCAGCTGCTGTGCCGTGCTGCGGTCGATGTTCTTCAGCTTGGGCCTGCAGATGGGGATGCAGGAGCCGCACACACACACACACACACACACACACACACACACACACACAGAGGAGAAGAAGGGAGGTTCTTTAGAAAGAAAACAACTGCTCTCTTGCCGACAATGACACAGTGAGCTTTTGTTTGGGCAGGCTCAACGGCGGGAGGGCAGCCAGCACGTCCGTGGGAGTGAGAGACTGCGCTGCTCACTTTCAGCCTGGGCCACGCTCCACTCATTCAGCCAGACAGGCTTAGAGAGAGAGAGAGAGAGAGAGAGAGAGAGAGAGAGAGAGAGAGAGAGAGAGAGAGAGAGAGAGAGAGAGAGAGAGAGAGAGAGAGAGAGAGAGAGAGAGAGAGAGAGAGAAAGACAGAGAGGGAGAGAGGGAGAGAGGGGAGAGAGAGAGATAGAGAAACTTGGCAAGAGAGGAGAGAGGAAAAGAGTGAGTGAGCACGAGACAAGGAGAGGGCAACAGAGAGAGAAGACAGCGAGAGGGAAAGAAAGAGAAAAAGAGAGCGTGAGAGAGAAAGACAGAAAGCAGAGAGTGGGCGAAGTGCATTTATGAATCGGCATTCCTCTCCATTCATTTTTCAAAAACGAGCCTTGTGCACGTCTTGTTCATTACCAAGAGGGACTGACAGCTCGGCTCCTGTGACACTGAGTGACACCGAGTGTGCCGCTGTGATTGACAGAGGCCCGCAGCTCATCTTTTCCACGAGTGTGAGAGAGCTTCCTCTTCCTCAGCGCTGAACGCTGGAGGCGCGGGCATTCAGAAATGGGTCCAGCAACATGTTTACAAACCCATTAACAAGTATAAAATTTTCATTTAACAGCCTTAGGACAGAGTTTGCTTCTCAAATACCCTGTTATTTTTTGAAGAAAAAAAATGAAGGGAAAGTGCTGAGTGGATGATGCGGAGAGCAAGCAGGGGGAGTACATCAGACAGAGACAGATGGCAAAGAGCACACACAGACACTAAAGCAACTACAGCACATGGACATTAAAGCGTGCACACACACACACACACACACACACACACTAGAGCCCACCTTGAAATATGGGAGCTGTTGGTCTTGGTCATGGACTTTCCAGACTGTATGCTGCTCCGGTCGCATGGCGGGCTCTGGTGACTGTCTGACTTCGGTCTGAGAGAGGAGAGAATAAAAAAAAATGTGTGATGTCACAAAATACCCTTAGGTCAGAGAGAAATCTAAAAAAAAAATAATTATTTGTTTATTTATTTATAAAACTTTTCAGGAACCCTTTGTTTGGATAGTCTGCTCACAGAGAAATTACACATTGTCTGACAAGATTCATTTTGTTTGTTTACTGACTTATGACCTTAAACCCAACCCCTAACCGTCAGCATCTGCACACAGTCTACAGGACCATCCCAATAAAGTGTTACCAAACTTTGCTTTAACCAACTGTGCCCATGTGACAAGCAGAAGAGGTCAAGAACAAAAGTGGCCTCTGAGAATAAAAGGCTGGCTTGGCTGGGGGCTCAGACCTGGTCTTTTTGCTGCTGGGCTTCTTGGGGAGGGCGGGGGTGATGTCCTTATCACGGTCCTTCTTCTCCTTGTGCAGGGGCTCCTTGTCCAGCGGCTCGGCGTCGGGCGTCGGGTTGTCGGGGGCGCTCGCGCTGCTCCTCCTCGTGCTGCTCCCCCTCACGCTGCTCCCCCTCCCCCCGCTCTGCCTCGCCTCGCTCCTTCTCCGGCCGCTCCGGCTTCTCCCGCTTCTCCTTCTTGGCCGGCGGCGGGATGGCGTACTGCTGCGCCACCTGCTGCGCCACCAGCTGAGAGTTTATCCGCGGTTTCCTGGGGGAGAGAGAGACAGAGAGGTTAACACTCTTATTAAAATCATTGTCAGATAACTCCACAATACCACATCAACGACACAGCTCGTGACATTCTTCTGTGAATGTCAGCCCCACCCTCCTCACACATGTAAAACCACCATCCCATCAGCAGTGACATGACAACCCCCCCCCCCCCCCCCCACCCCCACAGAGAGAGAGAGAGAGAGAGGGAGAGAGACAGAGACAGGAGGGAGAGAGACAAAGAGAGAGATAATAGAGAGAGAGAGAGACAAAAGGTAGATATGGGGGGTGTGAGAGAGGTAGGTAGGGGTGTGGAAGAGAGGGAGGGAGAGGGAGAGAGAAAAGGAGGGGGAGAGGGAGGGAGGAAGAGAGAGGGAGGAAGAGAGAGCAGAAGCAATCAGCACCACAATCAGCGCAGGGTCACTGTTGATTCTCTGTTCTGTGTTAAGTCTAGTCTCTGGAAGCAAACCCAGCCTCTTAAAACATGAGAAAGAGGGTGACAACAGCTAAACCCTCAGCAGGCACTCAATCCACTCCTAATGACTCCTCCTCACACTCTTAACATCTCAAAAGCAACTAGCCATTATCCTGCACTTTATTCCTAAAGCATTCATTTTTGTAGCAATTACTGGGAGTTTTGGCCACCTTTCCAGACACGGTGCACCTTTCACTCTATGCAGGACTAGCAACTCCATGACTAGCAACTCCATGACTAGCAACTCCATGACTTTACTTTCTCATGGTACGCAGCAAGGGAGATCATCATGTCTGTCGGTAATGTGCAAGTTTGTTATGTGCAGTGTTATGTCTGTTTAGTCTTGTCTGTTGATAGTGTATCCATTTTATGTATCCATCCATCTACTTGTTTATTTCTTTAGCTAACCCACTTTGTACAACACTTTGGTCAGTGTCAGCTGTGTTTAAATGTGCTCTAAAAAAAAAACCTTACTTACCATCATTTAAACTAAACACATGAATGCACAGACTTAGGCTAAGTGCCATCTCATCACACTGATTTGCCCTGTGGATCAGAGTTCTGCACTTCACCCGGTAGTAGGGCTGCTCAATTAATCAAATTCTAATCGTGATAACGATTTCAGGGCCAAACAATCTCACAACACATAAAATCGAGGGAAACGATGTTTTTGTCCTAATTATTTTGTACTGTTTGTACTGTACATCAGATGTATACATTAGACATTTCTACTGTTTGTACATTAGACATCAAAGGAGATGTTAATGAAGAAAGGTATTAGGGAAAATCCAAAGGTACAAGAATGTTTTTTCAAAATGTTTTTGAATACATTTTCAATAAATGAACCATGTTATTGAGGAAAACAAAACAATCGTTTGAATAATCGTGATTTCAGTTTTGGCCCAAATAATCGTGATTCTAATTTTTTCCATCAATCGAGCAGCCTTACCCGGTGGTCCTCTGTAGTTACATCTGCTAATGTGCCAAGTTTCGGGGCTTGGAGGAATTGTTTTTGTGAAAACATAACTGTGGGCACTTTTAGGGTCATCTCTCCGGGCTGATCTGTCTGTGCTGCCCCTGTCATTCTGAGGTGAAGTGATTTTAACTTTTGAGCTATGCGATTGAGGGGATTACCAATAGGAATAAATGGCCCACAGTTGCCATCAACAGTAAATGGACACTTCTAGCAGGGGCAAATAATACAAGTGGAAAGCCTTGGCAACCACCACCGCCTGACAAAAGCCCACAAGCGAGACAATTTCAGCAACAAAGCGATGGGGTGAGTGGGATATGTGAATGCCAAATAATTACAGGCCAATAATTTAGCCCATGATGTGGACGGGCTCACAGGACCCAAAATATTATCGCCATTGTGTTCACAACGGCAGTGGTCACAACCAAATGATCCACCAACCAGAAATCAACAAACTGCGCAAACCAGCAGTCCAATTGTAACAGCGGGTCTGCCAGATATAATGGGGGCCAGGCCAGCAGCTAATCCCCCTGCCGCTAACTGCTCTTTGCCCTCTCCCACTCCCTGTAGGCCTGGAGGGACGCACACCCTAGGCCAAGCGCTTTGAACTTTACTCAACATCATTCATGAGTTATTCTTCAATGAGTGACTAGGTTACACCCACACCAATCAAAACCCAGCATGAACTCAGCCCTTGTGTTTTAATGTGACAGCAGATCAACCCCCTGATATTGTCCTCATACATGCCCACGTCATCAGGCTAACTGTGTCTGTGTAGCCTACATCTTCCACGTACTACCCAGAGGAGGGATTTAAATTTGAATTGAGGTTAATGTAAGATAGAGTGTGGTCTGTGTAGTATGCCAAAGCATTTCATGAAGAGATTTTCCTTTTTCCCAGAAAAAACCTGCCTGAAAAGTGGGACAGCTGACATTGTGACCCTCTCCAACCCTGTAAGTCAAAAGCTAAGCACTGATAATAATCAGGCAGCAAAACACACACTCGGCTGTGTGAGAGCCTATAAGCTTTAGGCCGAGGCCTCAGTCTGACACTCCTCACAGCAAGATGGTGAAACGACCCATTCAAACCGTCAGTTGGGGGTTTTAAAAGCAGAGCCTTTGATTAGTAACCAACGGTAGTTATACCCATATGAAGTCTGTCAAAGAGTTAACCACAAAAGAGAGAAAGACATTGACAATGCTTTCTGCTCTAGCCGAGCAAAGGAAAAACTGTGACCTTTTCAATCTTAGCTATTACCGTTACAAAGAACTAGTAGAGTTAAAAGAAATGCTCTTGCCCGATGAAAATGCTCTTGAACTATCTCCTCATCACATCACTAAAACACAGACAGATAAAACACAAATGTAAAGAAATGATGCACAAAAAGTCGTATTGTGAGCACAAGCAGCATACAACCACACAAAGCCCATTACGTACCCACTCTCACATCAGGCCAACACCACTCTGTGAACACATGCTTAATATACCATCTAGCCTACCCCCCGTCTCATATACAGCCTCTCACATCAGGCCAACACCACTCTGTGAACACATGCTTAATATACCATCTAGCCTACCCCCCTCTCATATACAGCCTCTCACATCAGGCCAACACCACTCTGTGAACACATGCTTAATATACCATCTAGCCTAACCCCCTCTCATATACAGCCTCTCAAAGTTTAATGGTGCCAACTCCAGCACTTCAAAGGAGTGCTCTGCTCACATTTCTTGCCAAAACCCCAAAAGTGGGTGACAGCACCACAGAGGAGAGGAGATGAGGAGCAGATGATGGTGCTTGTAATTACATGACTGAGAGACTGACAGAGAACAAGAGAGGCGAACAGCAAGAAGGAACTAAGAGTGGCAAATAGTAGGAGCTTCCTAGCAAGTAAATGGACCTGTGTGTGTGTGTGTGTGTGTGTGTGTGTGTGTGTGACAGAGAGAGAAAGAAAGAAAGAGAAAGGGTGAGAGAGAGAGAGAGAGAGAGAGAGAGAGAGAGAGAATGCTCCGTGTTGGCAGGACCCTCTCTCTGTACTGGTCTTAACAGGGCCAGAGACCTGTTTGCAGGCTAATCTCATTACTTGACTCCTTTAGTTAAACGAGTGTGTGTGTGGGGGGGGGTGGTGGTGAGGGAGGGGTCAGTGGGTGAAGCATTTGCCGCACGTCAGTCACCTCAGCTAATCTGATTTCAGAGAGGCCTGGCCTCAGGCTACAGCGGCGTGCTATAGAAACGTCCTTACCGCACATGGCAATTCATACCATTTCTCTTTGCATTCTGCCGCAATACCACAACCAAACCCCCATCCCCATCCCCCACCCCTCTCCCCTCCCTGTCTGGGCTTAGTAATTACCACCTCAAGCCCAAGACGCTTGTGTTTTTTAGTGCAGCTCATTTGCCTGTCTGGTCAGCAGAAGCACTACGCCAAAAACAACCCCACCAGCCTACATTTCACAAAGCTTGGTGAAAAAGGTGTCATTTTTTGGTTGGTCAAATTGGGTTTCACAGTTTCAAATCCCAACATTGTGGGATGCACCACATGACCTTGGGGAGGGTCTGTGGTTTTTACAGTGCCCTTCCAGTTAACTGATGGAAAAATTAAATGGGCTAGGCCTCAATATATATGAATACTGTTAAGAAGAAAAGGTTTAAGGAGTTTAAAAATGAAATAAAATACCCTTGGTGCTATATTTTACATTTTACACTGACATGCAGAATGACTACATTGCAGCTATATCTACAAGTTGTTTAAAGTGCTTGAGCATCCTGATTTTTCAGGTTTGTGCACTAACACCTCCATCATTACCTGGTCTTATTGTGTATTCCCTAGAGGTGTATTGTGATTGGAGCCCTTATACACATCTATGAACAATAAATGAGTTTTTTCACTTTTCAGAAATGAGACGTTATCCAAAAATCCAGCCTCCAACTTGCACATTCATGCTGGTCATCATCTATGCAGGAAAGGCTGAAGTACGAGGGATCAGGCAACTGTCAATAGCCGTTTTCACACTGCAGGACACGGGGTGGCGACACGTTACGACACGCTAATTTACCCCGGGGGGGCAGTGGGAATGCACGGCGTGTTTTTGAACCCTCTTCTGAAAAGGTGGGTTGAGAAGGCGAAATAAACCATTAGGCGAAATAAACAGCATATTTCGAAAGACAGTTTGCAGTTTGTCTCTGAACTTCTTGTTGGTGTTTTTGTAGTTCTGCTCAGCTGTTTTAAAAGTCCCGACGGTGGGTAGTGGCAGTTGTGAAACGTCACCATACCACACCCTGTGCCTTGTCTCGCCTCGGCTCGTGTTCACGCTCGCCCCATGTCGCAAAAAAGTGTAGGGTCCGAGGTGGGTCGAATTGGTGTGTTGTTTGGACACGCCACCCCATGTCGGCAGTGGAAACGCAACAGACGACCCACTAATTTCGGCTGAAATTACCGGTAATTCTGCCAGTGTGAAAGGGGCTAATGTCAAGTGGCAATGTCACAGAGGGGTATGACACCAGCACATCCTTGTTTTAGAGTGCAAGCCCACCTCACCTGCTCAGCCTCAGAACTACAGTAGAGAGCATTTTGTTGGATTTCAACTATGCACATTTCCTGTAGCAATGAAACAGCTTAAACATGCAACTTCAGAGCTGTGGCCGATTCAGATATAACCAATTCTAGACAGTGCACACGGCTCCAGACAGTAACACTCTTTTTCACTGACAAAATTTCAAAACTTTTCCATGACTTTTTCATGACCTAAAGTGAATTTTCCATGACTTCACAGCACCTTAAGTGTGTAAAATATAGCATACTTTTAGGGCTAAATATGAAATGTTTCACATTGAAAATACTGCCAATGCATTTATTGTCGACTCTAAAGGCCTAATGATAACAGAATGCTGTAGTTGTGTTAGGAGGAAACTAAAATTCCATGACTTTTCCAAAACTGTCAGTGAATTTACAAAATTCCATGACTTTTCCAGGCCTGGAAAATTACATTTTCAATTTCCATGACTTTTCCAGGATTTCCATGACCGTGGGAACCCTGCATGTGTAATTAAGGATGGGTGCTGGCAGGAAGTACCTATTTCATGATGAAAATGTCAGTCAGGCTTCACTAAGGCTGACCAAAACAAAGACATGATTTTAACCTCCTACAGTAGGAACACCAGCTGAACCACTCACTGGTGATGAAACTATCCCCCTCGGGCTACTATTGGTGGGAAGGGTAAAATGTTACTAGCATCATCAATACGTTAATGATCACGGCCAAAGTTCAGACCAAGCATCAACTTTATATGGTTAACTTTATGCTTTTCTTTACGGTCAGACATGTGCTCTCCATTATGTTTTTACTTCCTGCACGTAACGACTCCCTCCCCTGCTCCTCTCTTCAAGTACCCCAGCTTCTTTCCCAGGCCAATGCTCCAGCAAGAAAAATCAGCTTCTTGTGCAATCCCTGGCTACATCTTATATGTCAAAGTCACAGGCATATGGAATGCCGTGTTTACACATTTCATTTTCACAGCAGTTAATGGTTACAACATGATGCACTTGCCAGATTTCCTGTATGTATGCTAAATGGAGAGACAACATTTACTATGGACCATGATCCTTTTCAAATCTGACCCAATGCTACGTGAGGGCCGCACCACTCTCTGATGAGAGCAAAGGGGTTGCTATGACTGTATTGCCTGTTGTTTACCCTTTATGTTATGCTTTCTATCATTTACTGTTCTTTGCTTTTATTTCTGTAAAGCACATTGAACTGTCTGGGCGTATGACGTGCTACACAAATCAATTTGCCTCACCTTGTATTGGCAATGACAGGCTTACGCCAACAGTACAGTCTACTGCCAGATACACTTGTATGGTGCTGATGGAAGAACTTTTGCTTGGGTGGCTATATTTGTTAAAAGTGAGATTAAAAACATAGCACAATCCTTTCCTTTAAAACCGCTTCAGGGACAAAGCTTGCATTTACAAAGGCAATACGAAACACCACATGCTGGCACTGATACAGATGTATATTTTATGCTGCGAGAAATCAGCAGTTCTCAACTCCAAAACATTCTATCATTTTTTACACCCCAATATATCACTTACACATGTACAAATGACTGACAGTCTAATTTCCAAAAAACAAGCACAACTTGTCATCTTAAGAATCCAAGTCAAGTGCAGGCATTAATCGCACTCAAACTTAGGCAACTGCATTATGGAGGCGTATTCTTTCCAAACTCTGGCAACTGTTTCATCTGGAGAAGTGCACTTCCAGGCCAACTGTAGACTGCTTAGGAGATTGACAGCACCAATACAGAGGCACATGCACGCACGCACGCGCACGCACACACCCCCACGCACACACCCCCACGCACACACCCCCACGCACACACCCCCACGCACACACCCCAACGCACACCCACACACACAGTGATTGTCGCCTGACCTCTGTGGCGTGGGCATTATTAGTGAGGACAACTGCAGACATTCCTAGAGGAGTTCACTCATCCCCCTTTATTCACATGTCCAGGGCTGCCTGGACAAACACACCGTGTTGAGGGTCGTGCTACACACCCTGACCATGTAGAAATCAATGTACAAATATGTAGATTGGGTTCATGCTCCACGCAGCACAGGGAACAGGCCCAGTGAGCTAGAACGTGCAGGACTGGGGGCGCAGAGTGGAGTTGATTAAAAAGCAACCAGAGGAGTGCAGAGATCTTTGGTGCCCAGAGACAGAGAAATGAGAACAAGAGCAACAGTGCAGTGACAGAAAGAGCAAGAAAGAGAGAGGGAGTGAGAGAGACAGTAAGAGAGAAACAGTCGAGATGGAGTAGAGAGGGACAGTAAGAAGCAGAGAGAGAGAGAGACTGCATCCTGAGCCAGCTCACGCTCCTGCTGCATAATGGCCTACATCTGGCAGCAGCTGGAGATGAAGGAGGATTCCATGGAGAGGCACGGAGCAGGGGGAGGAGAGGGGCTGGGTTCGTAAGAGAGATTGAGGAGGAGAGGAGGGCAGAGTAGAGGGAGGAGGAGAGGGGCTATGCTCATCAGAGAGATTGAAGAGGAGAGGAGGGCAGGGGAGCAGGGGGAGGAGAGGGGCTGGGTTCGTAAGAGAGATTGAGGAGGAGAAGAGGGCAGAGTAGAGGGAGGAGGAAGGAGAGGAAGGAGAGGGAGGAGAGGGGCTGAGCTCATCAGAGAGATTGAGGAGGAGAGGAGGGCAGAGGAGTGGCTAAGCACATAAGAGAGACTGAGGAGGAGAGGAGGGCAGAGGAGTGGCTAAGCTCAGAAGAGAGATTGAGGAGGAGAGGAGGGCAGAGGAGGTGGCGGGTGGTGAGGGAGGATCACAGACAGGAGACACCCCAGGGAGCAACAGGAGGTAACAGCGAGGACAAATATCAGGGGAGAACCAAAGATCGAGGAGAGGTAAATGAGAAAAAGAGAAAAAGTGTGAGAAAGAAAGAGTAAGAAAGTCAGCAAAATGGCAAGAAGAGGTTACTGGATGAGGGTGTAGAGGGTGGAGAGAGAGAAAAACAGAAAAAAGAGCAAGCAAAAAATAGACATGGCAGTGAATAAGGGCAAAGAAGGGAGAGAGAGAGAGGGATGAGGGGAGGATCTGAGGGGAGATGGTTAAAAGGGAGAACAGGAAGGCTGGTGGAGAGGCAGACGAGAGAGGACTGAAAGAGAAATAAAGCAAACGACAAGAAGAACTGCAGGGGCTTTGGGAGAGGGGTAGAGGTGGAGGTGGAACAGCAAGCAGCAGCAGCAGGAATTAACAAGGGTCACAAAGGAGACAGGAAGTGGATCCAAGAAGCTGGGTCACAGCATCAAAAAAGAGCAAAAAGCAAATTCACTGCTACTATAGTACTACTATACTGTAGCTTCATTCAACTGCCCAATACACATGTACACACACACACACACACACACACACGCACAATAACACAGATGTTCAAATTTACTAACCCGAATAGAATTCTACTTAGGACTCCTTGAGAAATAAGCACTAACTAGCCCCCAACAGCTGGTTCAAGTCTGGATGGCTGGAAATGTTCCCCTACTTTCCCCGTCTCTCTTCTCAACCCAGCCGTGTCGGCTCGCAGCGTCTAGCGTCTGTGTCTAGACCCAACTGGAGGAGCGGCGAGGGGATTTTGCTGCTGCCTGAACAGCTGAGCCGTCACCATCGCCGTCCCCACCGTCACTTTAAGAGCCGGCGTTCCGAGAGGTGTCCTCTCTCTCTCTCTCTCTTTCTCCCCCCCTCTCTCCCTCTGCTCCAACGCAGATCCCTCTCCACTCCCGCCCTCCTCCCCAGAGCACCTCGCCGTGTGTTTACACATCACAAGTGAGCCATAACAGCAGAGCAAAAACATACACATCACACAAGCGTAGAGACACACACACACACACACACACACACACAGCTGGAGAGATGAGCTGGGGCTTATTTGGTCTTGTTTGTTTGTTTGCCTGGCAGGCAGGCTCTGTTGGCGACACACAGGATAGCAGGGGAGTCAGATGTAATGAGCGTAACGATTTTCAAAAAAAGAAAGAGACAAGAGACAACGATTGCTTACTCTTAACAATGCACCTTTCTAAAAGGACAACAGAGACCAGACTGACTGGGGAAGAGCATTGCTTAGACAAACAGGCAGTATGGGAGCAGGTTGAAACGGGCATAGGAATCCTGCAGCGGTGAGGACGGTCGTCTGGGCTCCTTGGCCAACGTCCCTCCTGCTCCCGCTGACGGATGGCCCTACGGGCGACGGGCCGTCCCCGCGGAGGGCTGGCAATCAAAGGGCAATCAATCGCCTCATAATGGGGAATCATGTCGCGCCAGGGCTGGACACCGCAGACAGGGCGGGGATGGGGGTGGGGGGCGGGGGAGGGATGGAGAAGGACACTCTGATCAATACAGCCGGCGTTTTGAAAAGCTGATGAACTGTGACGGGGCTGTGTGAGGGAACCGCCTCACTCCTTCCTCCCATGATTCCCAAGGGTGAGAAGGGGGATGCGACCCTGCGCCGGGTCATGATGGGAAGGGAAGGCCATCACAGCTTTGCCAAAGCAGCTGGTTGTTTAACGTTAAGGGGGATGGACCGCACTGGAAGCCATACAAGTCGTGCGGCCAGTGGCAGAGACTATAGCCTCATCGTCTATATTCTGAAGACTCAACAGCGTTCGATTATCAGTTGGCGTCATAGCTGTTCCCACAGCGTTTCCGCTTTATCATTCCCAGTGATGTGAAACACAGTGGAAGTAGTTCAGGAACAAAACTGAACATTCAGGCATTGATTTTTTTTTACCACTGAAAGGGTCTATAGAACAAGGCAGAGTAAAATGAGGAGGACAATGACTGCAGATAACCGAAAAGTTCAGGTCGACCAACTTCTGTGCCCTTTAGCATTTTTTTAAATGTCGAAACATTATTCACATAAGTCCTTAATAACAAAGCGCAAGCTGAGGAGAGTGTTAATACTGACCCAGCACAGAGCTGACACTGAGCCAACATAAGTGTGGAGGCCTTAGTGGAAGTGTGCCGTCTCCAGTTCGTTATAATCACCATCACCTACGTGATCTCGTTTTCCGAATCAGTGATTCGGTCGAGCATGCAGTTGTAAAGGGTCGAACAGCGGGGCGGCGCGCACACACACACACATTACAAACCTAATCCTCAGATAACTGCATATAAAACTGCTAATTCACATCCCTTAGTGTGCAAACAGTTAGTCTGTGTCCTCCAGTCACCCAAAATAGCTTATGTTTCCATCCGTGCTGTTTCCACCTGTTTTAACCCTGCGGGTGCCGTGGGCGGGGGGTGGTGTGTGTTGCCATTGGTCTAAGGCGCTAAGCCACTTGTAAGCAGGTACTCAGTTAAAGGCTACTTCTAGCAGGAGCCCAAATCCTCTACACCCTGGGGTTAAGCTGGAGCACAGCCAGCAGGGGTGGACAGAGGAGTGATTGATTTGATACACTTCCACTCCCTCCCTCCCACAAACACACTGGCACATACATACACACACTGACCACACGGGCGCGCACACACACACAGACTACATGGACACACAGACAGACACAGGAGATCTGTGCTGAGCTGCTGCAGCTAAGCTGGGCAAGAATGGGCACTGGACACAGCGTTTAGTGCTGCCACACAATGGCAGCTGTGGCTCCCCGGGCAGAAGTGTTCCCTGGCACGTTAACACCAGTGCTCCTGCTACTGCTCCACAGTCCAGTTTACCCCACACACACACACAGCATTTTTAGGTTGGTTTATATATCTGATTTGTAGAGTAGCATATACTGTTGTACATTTAACTGATTTTATCCATTGTTTTGTACAACATCAAGCTATTTGCTCCAAACGACATCTAGCTGTACTTGTATAGTGACGATAAAAGACGTCCAACAAGTGCAGCACGTAAATGTCAGTGCTCACTGTGGCTGTCCAAATCCCCCCATCACCCCTAGGCAACTCTTGGGCTCCCAGAGCCTGAGATGCAAAGGAGGTTGGGGTGTGAGAGCAGGGGTGGGGTTGGATGGAGATGTTGGGCTTGTTCAGAGGGCTTTGGAGGTTGAGTCATGGGTAATCAGTGTCACGACCTGTACACCACCGCCCCCTTCCTCCAACACACACACACACACTCACCCCTCCCTCCTCGCTAAGCAAGGCTCTCTGCATGGCCCCGCTCATTCTGTCATATTAAGCCGCGACTGAAAACTGTCATCAGCGCTCCCTCCCTCTCCGTACCACCTCACAGCTGTGTGTGAAACACACAGAGAGAGAGAGAGAGAGAGAGAGAGAGAGAGAGAGAGAGAGAGAGAGAGAGAGAGAGAGAGAGAGAGAGAGAGAGAGAGAGAGAGAGAGAGAGAGAGAGAGAGAGAGAGAGAGAGAGAGAGAGAGAGAGAGAGAGAGAGAGAAGGGGGGCAGAAGGACTAAGAGAGAGAAAAAGATGGGGAAGAGAGAGAGAGAGAGACGTACGGCAGGAAGCGGGGAAATGACTGTCATCAAGGCTGAGCGATAACAACCGCAGGGGAAGGGGCAGCCCGGGGAGCAGGGGGCCGGGAGGAAGACGAAGCGCCGCGGGGGAACGCGTGTAAATCAGCTGGAGGGGGGGCGAGGGGGCTGTTTAATCCAAATAAAGGGACGAGGCAGCAAATAAATTCCCTCTGAGACAAAGCTATTCTCTATCCCCCCCACCACCACTAGCCTCCCTCCCTCCCTCCCATCCCAAAGTGAAGTTAGTGCAATGAGAGTACTTGAGTCGAGAGAGGCGCAGGGAGAGAGCGAGAGACAATGAGAGGAATGGAGTGTGTGACTGTCTGTGGGAGGGAAGGAGAGAAGGAGGGAGAGGGAGGGAGGGAGGGAGAGTGAATGAGAGCACGAGTGTGTGTGTGCATGCATGCATGCAGGCAAGCGGGAGAGAGACAGAGAGTGAGAGAGCATCAGTGGGAGAAAGGGAGAACCCTCAATGAACACGGCTCTTGTGTAAAGGAGCTGTGTGTGTGTGTGTGTGTGTGTGTGTGTGTGTGTGTGTTAGGATGGAGGTGGGAGTGTGTGCATGTAGTTGTTTGGCTGGCTGTGCACATGTGAAGGCCAGGGGCTCTGGTATGTGTATGTGTGTGTTAGTGGGGGAGGGAGGGCTTGTTGGGCTGTGCGCGCGCATGTGTGATGGCCAGGGGCTAAGCATAGCCAGAGGGACGCGCAGCACGGGCCAGGAAAGCAGCCGTAGGGACTCCCACCTGTCACACATCAGCTCGCACTCCGACACGCTGTGAGAACTCAATCATCGCCTGTTCAGAAACACACAACATGAGGCTCCCACCACTGCGGCTACTGAGCAGCACGTTTAAGCTTTTCTTTTCCCCCCCCCCACCCCACCGAGGCAACTCCCTCAGCACGCATGAAAAACAAAACAAAAGCAGGTCACATTTTTATGAAACTCCTCTTCCTGAGCACAGCGCTGGCTTCACACCAAAACACAACTGCACCCAGAGGACGTTTAGCGGTACACCTGGCTAGGCTCATTCCGAGTATTCAGTAAACCTTCTAATGAAAGTGCCCCAAGGTCTTGCTTTGCTTGGAAAGTGAAGTCATAAGGCTCTTCTACTGGGTTTGCCACTTTGCTCTTTGCTACTAAGAGGTAACTTGGCCAGGTTATGTTTTTAAACTAAACCATGCTAACTGTACGTTTAGACCAAATGCAGTAAAAGTGTTGAAGTAGCTGAAGAAGCCCAAAATTCTCCGCTGGACATACAGCGTCAAAAGCGGCAAAGTAGGCTACGTAGCACAGAGTTTGAGAGATGTAGACATTCCAGTTGGCTGCCACTGAACCGTGTCAAAGCTCATTACCATAAAGTTAACTGAAGCTCAACTTTCTCCTTATGCTCTAGACGCTCAAAACGCTTTCAGTGCTGATCACACTGACTCTTAATAGAAAATTAATGATTTCTGACGCTCTTGCCGCATTCGGTCATAGTCAAGCACTCAGATAGGTGCAGGTGTTAACCAGGTTTAGGCACAACACATCGACCTAGCTAGTGAACCCAAGTTCCAGGGCATAAGCTATCGATATAACCTGCAAATTAGTGACAGACCATAAATCTAGACATGACTATACATGTGTACAAAGAAACTAATATTAAACATGAAGGTTATAAGACTAAATTACTATTACACACAAATTATGTTTGGAAAATTACTGTTTTATTATGTAAAAAATAAAACCGTAAAAATTTGCTGGGTGGGTCAGTAAGATTATATCCATCTACTAGGCACTTTGTCCGGTGAGTCAAAAAGTCCATTTCAGACCATGGCTGTGTCACAGGTGAAAACTAAGCAACAGCTTTATTTCGTAAGAACGGCTGTCAATAACACTCAGTGCAGTGTAAGCGCAAAGGTAATTGCTTTATAGACTAGCAAGCAACACTATCAAGATAGCCGGAGTGGACCACCTGGCACTGCTTCAATTAAGGAAATCTGACAGTAAAAAGAAAGATGCAAGCGGATCAATTTGAATTAATGATGCTAAAAAGTCTCCTGTCATCACACTGCACAAACACAGGAGTTTAGTAGCAAGTGCATGAGAGTACGCTGACTAATATCTCTCAGTTTTTCTCCGTGGCTGCATCATTTCTGGGCAACTGTCGATTAATACAAACTTGCTTAGTCAGACCAGAGCATAATACTCAGATACTGGACGGAAATTGGGGTCGACTGTATATAACAGAATGTGTGAATTACGGGCAATTCTATATGTGTGCAGCATTATTCACTGCAGGTCTTTGCCCTGACTGCCAGTAGCTTGGTGTTGAAGTAGCTGTAGTCTTGTCCTGCTGCTTTTATGAGCTGTAATTTTTGTCATTATAATGACTCAACAGGGAGTACAAAATTACTGACATTTGAAAATACTGACTCACTGCTACTGCAAAAGGCTGTGGCGCTTAGAACTACTCCATTATGCATAAATTTAAGTTAATCTAATCCTGTTTCTTCCCATCTGAACTAGTTCTTCGAAGCTTTTTTTCCTTGCAAAGTCAATGATGGATGCAACTGCCTTGTCTGAAGCAACTGACCTTTTGACACTCCCATCTCTGTAATCCATGCTATGCAGAGATTTCTAGAGATTTCACATGCAAATCTGCAGTTGGTATTAGACATTTAGAGCAACAACTCGCCGTAAAGACTAGATTAGATTCAACTTTATTTCCATGGCACAAGTAACAATACCATAACAATGACATGACGAAGATACATGTGGTGAAACCCAGCCCATCCAAGTACATCCTGAGGGTGGCTTTCATTTGGATGATTTTACTGTGATGCAGTGCCAGCCAGCCATGCCTCTGGAGAGGACAAGGTTCTGTTCTGTAGTGTGGACAAATGCATAGAGTACTCTGAATGTTTTGGGGCCATTTCAAGTGTTTCCACATTCTGTTATGGTGTAAACTCTATTGCTACTGTGGCATAACAATTGCGCCATATTGTAATGCAACAATGAAACTGCTTAAAATTGATTCAGTGTTTTTTCCACTTAAATGTATTTGAGTATTTTTTATTGATATTAACAATAGTCTTCAATAACCTATAGTGGTGTCCAGCACATTTACTTAATATACTTGTTTAAGCACCTCTAGAAACGAGGCCTGAAGTGTCACTAAGGCAAGATTCGACAACCTTGTCACTCTGTTCTGTTAGCGGTTTCTCCGATTCTGCTTAGCTCATGGGTTACAGTTCATTCAAGCTCTACCAGACTGCACTGGGAGCTACGCTTCACAGCCCTGTTATCAGACGCAGTGTTAAATAACACACCTGTCTGAACTAACTCCAGAATATGTGGTAAACCTCCTAATACACAAGCCACATGGCTTTAATCCCCAAGCATTAGAGAACTCCAGGCCTCCTCTATTTGGAGGTTTACCCCTCACTGCGTTAACGTGCCAAAGTTTTGTCGCCGAATGAAAAGATTTAAAACAGACTCTTGTCTCCTTCAGTCACAGGAACACACACCCACAGAATGGTGCTGCTGCAGCCATACTTGCCTGCGGGGATGGTATCAATGTAAGGCTCAGTGACTGGCTTCCTCCGCACATGTGGAGCCAAATAGGCCAAACTTTGTTTCATCAGACTACATGACTGCAGAAACACATCCCTGTCAGAGTCAACCCTAAAGCCCCTGGTATACTTCCACGCACCCACAGTCACCACGCGCAAGCAGCGTGCGGGCCGAACACGTGCAAAACTGAACTCCAGTAATTTTCACTACTTACAGAATGATACAGTAACAAACTCTGGTTAAGACCTTTTGCCCAAGGCCTGGCATACCTCCGGAGTCAAACTCGCTACTGTGCATGGCCCCAGTCTGTAGCCATGGGCTGTTCTTTGTTGGAAACTTCAACAAGCCAAGAACAGCAAGGTCACCGCAAGCCTCTGGGATACACAAAGCTGCAATGCATGTTTAAGACTTAAGGAAAACAAGTATGGGTTCGCAATGAACACTGCGTGCATATAACAGTCTGCGGAGAAGTATGCTATGGCGCCTAGGTGTTGGTTGTGTGGCTGTAGGTGAGATATGATTTCTGTCTGGCAAAGCTGCTGTAAGGGCTGGTGACTGCTGGCTTGCTGTTTCTATGGTTGTCCTTCTGCAACCTTCTCCTATCTCCATAAAGGAACTATGGAACTCATTTACAGTGATCACTAGGTCCTCTCTCTGGACTGGGTGCTTAGTTTGGCAGCCAGATCGAGAAAGTCTGTTAGGCTACTTCCAAATTATATGAAGAAAGATAGTGGCCAACATACACTTACACATACCCTCAATGCTGCAGATCACTTTGTTAACTTTCAAGATGTCTTTTGACACAATCCCTGTCTCACAAGTCTATAGACAACTCCATTGGCCTCATAACCTACTTTTCTGACATTCACATTGAGGCGCTGACAGGCATATATTTTTAAATCATGTCAAATTAATTTTATTAGGCACAGATACACTCCAATCAATCTATAGATCACAAGCATGATGAGCCTTTTAAAAACAAAACCAGTAAAAATAACAGAGTTCGGAATGCAGGCTATGTAGTTTTCCTCCTCAGCAAACATACCAACTCGTTATCATGTTTTAACAAACCCAAAGTTCATTTTACACTGAATATACCATTTAAGAGCACTGATAGAAGAAGGATGCACAACACAACACAGAGCTTAACTGCTATCGTCACAGAAAATTGGGTATTGTGTGTTTAGTGATGGGAAAAAATATCTTTTAAAAAATGCCTCTAAAACATGATAAACTGTGGAAGAACTTAAAAGGGTCTGGAATCACTCTAAATGCAATGTTTGTCTGGAGCTCACTGCAGGATATTCAGTTTAAGTGGGTGATTAGTGATGTGCAGCCTGTTGCACTAAACTGCCATGTGTGTGTGCGCGCAAATGAGAGTGAGTGTGTGTGTGTGTGTGTGTGTGTGTGTGTGTGTGTGTGTGTGTGTGTGTGTGTGTGTGTGTGTGTGTGTGTGTGTGTGTGTGTGTGTGTGTGTGCACGCGCGTGTGTGCACGCGCGTGTGTGTTTGTCAGAGAGGGCTATCCAAAAGTACTTGGAAGAAATGCCCAAGCTGTAGAGCTGTTCTGGCGTACAAACACGTCCATCTCCAATCCACTGCACCCACAAAACACCTCCCAACCCAACCCTCTGCTTTGCTGCGAGGCACAGCACTGCTCATCTGCTCCGCATACTAACAAAGCGCACATTGCCAGGCATCGGGCATCGTTACACCCTCGTGCAAAATGCCACTGTTACACATGCACGCTATTTCACAAGGCATTAGAGGAGGCGAGCACTTGGCCACACATGAACACACCTGTCAGTTCTGCAGGATCCTGAGGCGCTGTTGTGTCAGGTGTTTGCTTTATCTGGCTGAGAGGTGAGAAGCCCTGTCCATTGACAGGAGAGAGGGAGTCTTACTGACACACAGCACGGCAGTCTCTTTCTCCTCCACTCCACTCCAATCCCTCCCTCCGCTGTCTGACCTTGAGGACACACCTCGTCCCCCTTCCGACAGGGAGAATGACAAGCGCTCTCTGTGCTACACGTGCAGAGGCATCTTCCATCAACAGCAGCTTGCCACATTCCTTTTCCATTTCTCTCTCTCCCTCTCTCTCTCTCTCTCTCTCTCTCTCTCTCTATCCTTCTCAGTCTCGCTCTCTCCTGACTGTGCTAGCAGCAGCTGCCCTGGATAACCCCACCAGCTCTGCGATCTCCCCCTGTAAACAGACTCTGTTTCAAATTAGGTCTGATCAGGCTCCAGCCAGCACAACACGCGGCTTAGGAGAGACAACATTTCCACGCGGGCTTAGCATCTAGACCAGGCTCGCCTCGCGCTGCAATAAAGTCAGTCACTGTGCTGTGCTGCTCAGCACAGCATGGTTTCTCTCTCACGAGGCACTCACATAAAAAAACAAAACAACAAAAAAAACCACAAGCATCAACAAATAAAGCTGCTGCCAGCAGCCAACCATTGCAGCCCACTTCTGTGCTCTTCTTCTGCAACACAACATGAGCACATTGGGTCGGATGATCAACTGACAACATACTTTTTTGTCATCAACACACATCAACCATTCTGTGCAAGAGTGTGTGTGTGTTTGTGTGTGTGTGTGTGTGTTTATGAAGCTGGTCAAGCCAAACAGTGACAAAAATTACCATAATGAATACTTCCCCAGTTCAGTAGGCAAAGCAATGCAGTCTGCAGCAAACACATTTTTCGCATGGCAGAGATGCAGGTCATCTGCCTCTCTTGGCTGGCTGATGCTAGTTATTAGAAAAACGCCGTCAAGCTTGACAAACACCACATGCAACTATGACAGCATGACACCCACCGACAAATCGGGTCTATCTGTACATTATGACAAATTTAAAAACAATAAGGTCATTCTGTACATTGGGAAAAATCCAATAAAAAGAAATCTCAGCACATAGTCTTCCTAAGGCGAGTGCACTGGAAGGTGACTCATGTTTAATCCACAGGTGGCTGAGACATGCCTGCAATGCCTCTTCCCATCACGATTCCAGCCCTGCAGCCTGGCACACCACACACCTCAGCCTGGACGAGTCCTCAGGGCAGACAGCAAGAAATAATTCTATGCCTGAAATTACCAAATGTTAAAAGTTATTATCTACTGGCACGTTAAATGTAGCCTACTGTCCCACGCCTGATTTCAGGCATCATGCCTAAGATTTTCCAGCCCTGAGTCCTTCAGTCCTAGTCCTGCAGCAGCACGCAGACAAACATAAGTGCCTTGCCTTGGAGTTAGAGATGCAACAATAACCACATAGCTGTTGAGCTGAGACCATCACCACCGTTACGATCATAATAGCTTTAGTTTAACCTCATCTGGGGTGGGGGTGCTGGATGCAGTTTTTTGGGCTTGTCTAGACGCATGTAAACATTTTCAAAAACTCAGTTGTTTTGTCTAGCAATGTTTTGAAAAAGTCTCCAAAAACTCACTGCAAATGTGGAACTGCTTTGTGGTTCGGAGCCACCCCAAAACTAAATGGTTTTTTTTACTTGGTTCATGCTCCACCTTTCCGCTAAATAACATGGAAATTAGACCAGTGGGTTTTCCACAATCCTGCTTGCAGACAAACAAATGGCACTGAAAACATCATTTCACCTTCCCACCTTCTTTGCTAAAGGCAGTAATTGCACGCAGGAGTCTGGTTGGAGGCATTTCTGCAAAATGGCTAGGTAGCATTCTTGTAATACTGCGGTTGGAGGGGGGAATAGCTATAGCGCTACAGTCCCCCACCCCCACCTTCTTGGCGCTCGGACAAGTCTGAATCTGAATGTTCGAGTTGAGAGAGATGTCGAGCATCACTTGAGTGAGAGCAGGGGCACTCATCTTCATGAGACGCTCTCTCTTCTCGAACCTGCTTCTTCTCCCTCGCTTTCTTTCCTTGCTATATAAATTGCTCTCTGCAACTTTTCCTGCTGAGTGACAGGCGCAGTGTAGGATGGCAGTGGGAGTGTGCCTGTGTGAATGTGTGTGTGTGTGTTAGATAGAGAGAAAGGGGTAGGAATGGAAGTCTGTGTGTGTGTGCAAGACGTAAGAATAGAAGTGACTGAGTGTGTGTGCGCATGTGTGTCCGCCCTCTCTGTTGGTAATGATGTGCTCAGTTCTGCCGCCCAGTGTGGGAGCCACCCGCTCCAGTGAGCACGTCCCTGCGCTGCCGTCTGTCAAAACCTCAGCACGCTTTCCACACCTCCATCTCTGCCACTCTCCTCCTCCCTTTCTCCTCTACCCTCCACCTCCTCTACATTACTCTTCCATCTCTCCCTCTCTCCTCCACCTCTCTCTTTCACCACATAGTCCCCACACACCACACCCCCATTCCCCCTCCTCCACCCTGATCCACTTCTCTGCACACATGCTCCTCTTCTCCCTCACTCAACTCTCTATCCCCCTCTCTCTCTCGGTCGCTCGCTCTGCCCCTCACTGCTCCCTCTTTGCTGGTGTCATATCTCCACCCTGCCCCTGCTCCTGCCTCCCCCTCCTCTTCTCACAGCTGTGAGAAAGCAAACGAGAGAGTGCGAGTGAGCAGACACTGGACTGGCTTAAGGGACTGGATTAAGGGCCGCCAAGCCCCGCGGTGCTGTTAGTCCCTCGTACGTCAACATGCTGAATTAGCAACTGTGTTCATAATTCACCTTTTTTTTTTTTTTACCTCCAGCCCTCTCCTCCCCCGCCCATCCCCCACAAATCCCATGGTGGGTCATTAAGGGGGCCTGTAATCAGCCAATTAACACACTGAGTTAGGATTAGTAGCGAGCACGCTTAAGGTTTAGTGTAGATGCTGCTGATAATATTGGATAAGCCGATGTATTTTTTCTGTGTGTGTGTGTGAGAGAGAGAGAGAGAGAGAGCGCTGGCAGGAAGAGTGGAGGAGGGAAGGGAGGGGTTGGGTGGAGGTGGGGAAGGAGGGAGGGGAAAAATGGAATGAATGCCAGCATGTCACTCTTGTCATTCCATTATCCTCCACAATTTGAGTTAATGTGACTGAAAATCCGAGGATTACAATTACTTCACCCCATCATTTTAGACGACTGATGTCTGTGTGTGTGCGTGTGCATGTCAGCTTCCCATCACTCACCACACACACTTACCCAGTCCTCATTTTTCACCACTTTAAACTGCCCAAACCTCTGCTTGTTAACAAGCAAATCACTGTGTGATGTCAGAAAACAGAGTGCCCTGTGGGATGGACAAATAAGATGAAGCCATAGTGATGAAGTTGGAAATATCCTAAAAAAAACATCCTTTAAATGATGCTTAGTTAGCATAGAACATGGCTTTGCAAGACTGCAGATCGATGAATCGTGTCTAGTATTTCAACAAGCTGGACAGCACAAAACGGAGGACTCCAGGAAGGAATCCAGAGGCATTCAGCCTGACCATCAAAGCACTGCTACGCAGCCTTTCATTCGCTGCACAACCAGAGACCTGCTCATTCTTATAAGGACACAGAAATAGGCCCTACACTGCTGTGCTTTCATTAGCATCAAGTGCACTGTGCACATAGCATTATATCGCTAATTTAAACAACAGACATCACCAGCATAATGCAGGCTCTGTTTCAAGCACATGGTTTAGAAACAAACCTGAGTAAATTAGCTCGAAGTAAAGGGGTAAACCACCAAATGGAAGAAACCTATAGCGCTGCTTTGTCAGGAAAATAAAGAAATGGGGCTCTTGTATTAAGAGATTTACAACTTAGTGTGAGTTAGCATATTTGGGTTTTTCACTAAAACCATGTACATTTACTAGAAGGGAACAGAGAGAAAAACTGGAAAGATAGTAGACAGACAGACAGAGTTGACAATAGAAAAAGATTGAAAATCTTCTGCTTGGGCAATGCGTTCTGCAAATTCTTCGCCTCTTGTGGCACAGTGAAATAAGGAGAGCGATTGAGAGCAAGAAAGAACCCCCTCACCCCAGCCCACACCCCTCTCTCTGGAGCCCTCAGCCCTGAGACCCAGACAGCACTTCAACCTGAGAGGAGCGGTGGGGGTTGTCTGTATATGTAAGCACAAGAGTGTGTTTGACCTCTGGAGGATGTAACACACACCGTGCCGCCGGAGATCAAGGCGACAAGCAACAATGGCAGACTTACGCTCCCTTCCTCCCTCCTCCTCACGCTAACACCCCCCCCCCCCCCCCCCCCCCTCCACCATCCGCCCCCCTCCTCAGATCCCTGCTCGATCAATCACCTCGGAAGCGGGCCCTTTAGGGGTTCCGCTCTGTAACCCGTCCCTGACCATGGGACTGGCCAGAGAAAACACGCCTGTGGGGGGGAACGCGATACGCCACAGGGGTGTCGCATTCTGCCGCTATGCTCAGGAGGAGAGCCTGTGGACAAGAGTGGCAATGACTGGCCCCGCGAGGGCAATGCTGCAAGTGTGTGTGTGTAGGCATGAGCGAGAGAGAGAAAGTGTGCGCGAAAGAGACAGAAAGTGTATGCGTGTGGTAGCGAGAGACAGGAGGGTGTGTGTGTGTGGTAGCAAGAGAAAGGAGTGTGTGTATGTGTGTGTGTGTGTGGGAGCGAGAGACAGAAAGGGTGTGTGTGTGTGTGTGCGTGCATGTACGAACATTTCATTTCCACACAAGCAGGACTCAGGAGTTTCACAAGATGGGTTTCAGCAGACGTTCCGAAACAATACTGCTCAGTCAACTCTTCCAGGGACCACCACAAAAAAAAAAAAAACGTCCAAAGACTGATCAGCAGGACTGTTTACATGTCCCGCTGAAGATCACGGAGAGGCAGGAAGGATATAATAACGGGATGTGGAGGAATCTGGGGATGTTGTTGATGGTGTTGTTAATTAGACATGGCATGTGTTTGGAGTGGCCGATTACCCAGTTGTGCCTAGAAATGTCACAGCCTCTCTCATCAGCATTCCCTCGCTTGCCTTCACAACATCAAGTGCGCGCCAGGATTGCGGGGTCGTTCTCCCAAGTCTGACAAGCTCAACTTTCCTGACGCTCCACTTCTGGGTTTCACCACGCTGCCAGCATTTTACCGGAAAGCGCTGTGAGCGTGACAAGAGAAAGCTGTGGCGGTGTCCATTTACATTTGGCCGCATGCATTTGCCCAACTGCGAGATTGTGGAATCTAACTATTTGAATACATGGATAAGAATTTCTTAGTGAACTCCGGGGACATAGTAATGGTCTTTGTTTCTTGGCTCATTCATGCATGGTGAAGAAATCTCCACCAACACTCCACTTAACCGACGCTGAACAATACAATACCACTGGCAATTAGGGCTGTAACTGCAGTAAATAAAAAGCTCAAAGCCAAAAGTCAACAGGTGGGGATCTATGCAGTAACCGGCCCACAAGGGAGAGCTGTCTGGCCTCTGAGACAGGATTACTGGCCCTCCGAGACCCATCACTCACTCAGTCTCTCGTATTGGTGGACGGCACAGGATCGAGAGGCTGTTTGGTTTTAAAGGACGCTTTCGGAGCCGTTTTCACTTCCTGACGCGCAAAAGCAACATGCTCGCAACAAGCCACTGGCAGACAGAGACAGACGTGTGTGAGCTTACCAAGTGAGGTGTGGGAAACGATTACTCACTGAGGTTTCCCCCTGACGAGCTTTCGTTATCGGATTCAACGCAACAACTTGCACAGGAAACGAAAAAAATAAAAGAGAAGTTGACACGTCACTTCGTGTCACTGCGATTCTCACGCCTACGAAACAGTAAGATACAAACTAACCATTTTATCAGGCTCCTCAAACCTGAGTAGCAAAACAGATGGGCATTACATGGAAAGATCCCCCACTGTTCGCACAGGAACCCGTTACTTCACTAGAACCATTAGGTCGTTATCGTGAAGAGACTCTGAGGTCATTATGATGAACTAAACCACAACATGCACCAGGTAAAACAGTGGAACAGCCCCTGTGGCAATTAAAAACTATACTACAAAAGGATTTCATTTTGTTTACACCGCCACTCTTACAAGGCCCTGCACTGCAGAGCGGTACATCAGCAGCTAAAAGCTACTAAAATCGCACTGGCTGGTAGTGCCCCCCTAACATCAAAAGCCTAACTCAACCACTTTGTACCAGCTTAATTGCTTATCATTTCCAAGCAGGGAGCTGAAACTACAGACGCTGCATCTGCCCGACTGGGTACTTTCAAGTTCAAATTCAACCAGATAAAGTCATTACCAAATCAAGAATGTGTTACTCGGAGCATAAAAGCCCATTCAAAATGAACCACGGAGCTGGACAGAAACCCTGACACGCCAAATGCACACTGAGGCACATGCTTAGAGAATGCAGCGCTTATTTGGCTGGGGGCATGGCGCACCCACACACACGCGCACGCTGCCACCACACATCAAACAGAGCCGAGCTGGCTAATTAGCGTTCATTACAACAACAGTCAAGATTCTTACATCAGCGGACAAAAACGTCAAAGATTTGCCATTGAAACAAGAGTGGGGGGGGGGGGGGGGGGGGGTGGCAGCAGCAAAGTGAGCTGCTCCACAGACAGCTATCATGCGACTTCACTTTAAAAAAAGAGACCCGACTGAAAGTTGGAAGGCTGCCAAAGCCTGGCGGTTAGGGGCTCCCAATATACTTGCCATCATTTCCTGTCACTGTACAGTTTCACGAAAAAAAAAAAACTTCCTCCGTCTGCTTGCCTGCAGTCTGCCCTTTTGTTTACAACCGTTATCGCAAGGATACCGATATTAGTACATTTCTCTGTAAGAGCCAGTAACAGCTTCTGTGCTTCCCCTTCTCCCCATCTCAGAAAAAAGGATGTACGTACGCACGAACACAGCTCACTGAAACCGTCTGCTCCGCGGAGTTCTGGGGATTCCTGTGTTGGGGTCATGCCGTGACTCATATCTGGTAGCAGATAGCCACATCAAGTAGGCAGTCTGCTGAGAAGCTCTGGCATGTTTACTTCACACCGTCACTTCGCAGCCGTGAGCCCAAAACAGGAATGAGAGAGTGAAAGGGAAGAGGGGGGGGGGGGGGGGTAACGTGAAATCGAAAGCAGGCAGGTTCATGAATTGGAGGAGGCTCACCAGAGTGATGTCACGGATGACTGTACTGACTGACAAACAGAAGCTGCTTGGGCAAGACCTTCCTGAAGATAAGCCTAATTTGTAATTAAGCAATTTACAGGGATGCGTTACTTTATGAACACCAAATTCACATCAGGCACTTCATACACCAAGATAACGAACTTTCTAAGTATGGCTACACAGAGTGTTATCGATTTACCAGCAATAAAGACAATGACCTTTTCATGCAAGAAACACCAGCATATACCCTAAATGCCTGTTACATGTCATTTCAAAGCCTCTGGTTGTGCATTTGCATAACCTCATAAACCATAGGCTATTAGTCTGAGCTAATAATGACACCCAAACCCAGTCATTATTAAAAACTGTAAACTGGACAACTGACAAAAAAAGTTAAGCAACAGGGTGGCCTTACACAAGTGTGTCCTCATTCATGTTGTTGCCATCCTGTTCCTACATCCTACACTATACAACCTACAACCACCCCCCCACACAAAAAACGAGGGGGGGGGGCAATGGAATGCAGATATGTTACCAGATATTTTTAAAGTTTTGCTGCAAATCTGCTCATGGGTCATCATACAATGATAATGGCAAACACTTATCCAAATTTATTGAAAACATTCTTAAAAGGGGTGATCCTCTTTATTAATATATTACACAAACTGGAGTATGAAAACTCATTGTGGCTTGGGAAATAATGACAGCAGCCTCTGCAGCTTCTAATCATGACAAGTAAGCACCCAATACAATGTCTGTGCCAACGACAACGCTCTAACGCGACTGTTTCCAGCACATTCCACCTTATCCAGAGAATAAGCACGCCAGTTGGTGCATATAACAATGCAACAGCACAACACAAAGAACTCAGGACAGACATACTCGCAAGCGCAGATCAGCTTTCCTACACTGCCGTGGCTCTCTTTCTTCCTCTCCCTCGAGTGGCACCGACCGTCCAGTTGAGTTACCTCGCAAGCATTTAAACTGATGGCATCGAAATCGCTCTCTACCACTCGATGCGCACAACTGCCGAACTTGGCAACCATATTCAGAGTTGGTAAAAGGGGTCCTTCTAATGCCGTGGCTAAATCAACAAGTAAAATCTCTCAATCCGCTCAGCGTTTTATTGGTGGTTGGTCGGCTGCGTTTGCAGGGAGGTTTGCGGCAGGAGAAAGACAGGCGATATGGGGGTAGGATAGGAAGCTCACAGAAAGCCGTTCGCAGACTCGAAATATATAGAGCCATACCTTGTAGATGTGCCCTTCCTCACGTCGCAGATGCTGCATTTGAAAGCTTCGGCGCTGTTTCTGAAGGTGCAGACGCTACAGTCCCAAAAGCCGTCGTCTGCCGTTGGTTTGGCTTGTCTTTTTGGCCTTAAGAAATTAACCAAAAATAATAATACGGTCAACTTAACGTCCGTCATGTAACATTTGATAACCCACATAATGCCCCCTGTTCAATGTCTCTTCTATAGTCTTTCCGTTTAAAAGACAGAGAATAATATGTATGTGCTAAATGGGACTAAAAGTAACCTCGCCATATGATGTTGCCTAAACGAGCTTTGGCTAGCTTACTAGCCAGGTTTTCACAGTAACCCTCGGCTTAGCCAGCGACCCATAGACACATCGTCCGATTGTACAGACCTTTACTGGCTAGCCAACAAGCTAAACGTATTAGCTGAGAGCTAACCTAACCGGATTCGAATGTCAAAAATGTTCATTCGACACTTAACTTCGAATGAACTGTGTCAATTAAATAAAAAATTTAAACGAGACCAGGCGTGCCCGCTGTAAATCTCCCTTTGTCTGAAAGTGACTAGCTGGTAGAGTCAGAGTAGGGAGAGCGAATCCGCCATAGCTGCACTATTCTAGCACTGGCACACAAACTGAAAAGGGAGAAACACTCCTTGAGAAAGCATCCGAATATCAAGCCCGAACGGCATCGAAATGTACAAAAACACATACGAATCGACAAATATCAACATCACAATTTCATTGTATTACCTGGACGGGCTTTTCTTGTCGCCCATGCTGAGAATATGTTTTCGAAAAGAGAGAAAAGGTTTCAGCAATTAACAATAATTGTTGTAGGTTGCGTGTAGAAGATCCAGATAGACGCGCTGCTAACGCTGGCAGGCAAGCTCACATTCAGCGACCGACTCGAGGCAGGGCAAAACGACTGAACACCCCGTGACTCAAGACCGCCCAATCACCGCTGTCCTTGGTTTAAAAGTCTCGCTAGAAATATTAGAAATAGGTAGCGTGTGTCATATCGGAGACAGCAATTAACACGTCTTCAAACATTTAATACACATGGAAGAGCAGCATAATCGTCACGTCAGTGAAAACCCAGCACGGGCGCACGGACGAGCTGAATGCATGTGCGTTCACGCGCACAGTTTAGGGAGGCTCCTCGAAGATGGAACAAGTTCATCTTGGGACACAGCTCCATTTGACAGTGCCAACAAGTTCGCTTTACTGCGTATGTGCAACTAACAAGCTTTTATTTCAGCTACCTTAAAATGTAGTCACTTGTGTTTTTTAAGCATTCATCGAAGACTTTAAATTCTTCAGGTGAATTAATTGGACAGAGGTATGCTCAATTAACTTTATAAATCGTAAAGACAGTAGAGACAAGGCTCTGGGCGTTTGAACACAACAGAGCATCCAATTTGGCAAAGTCTGCGTTTTCTTATTTGGGCCAGAAAGCATCTGGTTTTAAGTCTGTGAAACGGAAGATGCTTTTGTTTAGTTCGTTTTCACTTGTATAATTAAACGCCCTTCTATGTCGTGGCCAGACCTTGAAAAAGAATAGACACTTGAGAATGTCAGCTGAAATAGGCATGTCTGCCAGTGAATTAGCATACATGCTTGGAGTAATGTGTTTCAGATAAGGCCGTTAAAATACGAGGCTGTTAAAGGGGTAATCATTCATCAACATTCCTCCGTTACAGTTTAATAAACAAAGCACTTAACATTTCACCTTTCACAATTCATCTGTAATTAGTTTCTCACATTACGTTTAGTCTATAATTACATAAATATTGTTGGTGGTGGTGGTACATTGGTACATTTTTTATCAAAGTGTTGTATGTTGCCTTGAATAAAAAAAGTTTGCTAAATACCAAATCATAAAAATGACATTTTGGTGCCATATACTCATTATTCATCCAAGTTCATCGAAGTTTTGGCCACTGCTTGCTCCGCGTGTTCATTTGGCGTGTGCAAGTCGATCAGGCCTCAATCAACGGGTCTCATTTGCCATGCAGTATTAGGGGGCAAAGGCTGAACCCTTTGGTGTCCCCCCTCTGCTGGAGACAAGGCTGGCTCAGTGGGGGAGATGGAGCGTAAATCATGGAGGCTCATTAGCCCCTCTCCACAGCTCCAAGGCCTATTGTGGACCTCGCTGTCCTTTCAGTCACTGTTGGCAGTGTCCTGCCTGTCCCCCCTTCCTCTTCTCAGAGTGATTACCTCCTTCAAGTTTTTCACACTGATGGGATTGTGTCTTTACTGTGGCACATCTCATGACAATTCACCCAGCCTGTCCTTTGATGCTCACGTTTACGTGAATGTCGCGGAGTCACACTTAACAAAGTAAAGCAATCATTTATGTCACCGGTCATTAAGTGGACCAATAAAAACATAATAATGTAAAATAATGTTTAAAAGGCCACCCAGGTGTAACTAAAAGAGGTTGTGTTTCATTATTATCCCAAATGTATATATTATTTGCCATTATGTGTAATAGGAGTACTGTGTAAGGGAACTGGATCTATTAATAAGATGAACCAGAAAGGTGTTGGACCAGACAGAGTCTAGCTCTGACGAAACAATACGTCTATCCAGTCTGACTGAAGCAAATACTTAATTACCTTCCTGAATTTGAGAGTAACTGAGGAAAATGGGGCAGCCCTGCAGCTGGCATGCAGCCAAGCTGTCAGGCTCAAAATGAATTGTTACACCCACTTAAAGATGATAGATCTGTTTGGGTATAAATCGGCATTGAATATGACTCAGAATAAATATTTAATCTCAAATGAGTTCAGATAAGTGAACACATAAATGCAGGGATCATTTGGAAGTGCTTATAGGATAAAATACTATCCCTTACACATCACAAATCCCCTTGGAGGTTGAAACACTCCATTCTGCCTTGATCACATAACACCACAGCTTGAAACTGTTATTTATTCATTTTAAAACAAATCTCCCTTAATGCTTTGATATACACAAAAGCTTCCATGGTGATCATAGGCCAAAATAGTACTAAATGAAAGAACTATGTCCCACATGGTAAGTCTTTAAACATGTAGTCAATTGTCTGCTCAGATTGAATATCATTTTTATTTTTTGTGCAAACACTTGTATAATAAGTCTGTTATGTCTTGAGGCTGGATGTGGCTATCAGGCAGTAGCTTGTTATGAGTCCCTACATAGAGCTTGTCAAGGCAGCCAATGAGGAAATTCCCACACTGGGCCAGGCAGCCCACTAATGAAATTGAAGCTATCCTTTTATTCACTTAAAGACACAAAGACAAATGAAGATTTGCAGGTCAAAAATATGATACAAGGTAAAGACTCCCTTTAGTATAGCTCTTTAGGAGCAATCCATTTAATCAGTGTAGTTCTTGTAGTAACAGATTCATCTTGATCTTCAGTCCAAAGCATAAGGTATATGTGTGATACTTCCACTGTGACTTTGATGAAAATGAAACCACTTCACTTCTCTTGTACCTCTGATCCCTCTGTTATGGCTGTTTTGCATCTTGTAAGGGCTGTGTGATTTGTTCTTCTTGACCTCTCCCCTCACACAGACAAGGCTTCGGTCAGCTGCTTGCCTGTGAAAGTTCTTTCCCTCCTGTTGGCTGCCACTGCCTTGTGTAAAGGTTTGACTTAAACAGATGTTTTCATTGATTAGTAAACAGAGTGCATTGCCATGCTTACTTAGGCACTTGGCAAGCCCTACAAGCCCAGCACTGGAGGTTTTGATAGCGCTGGGGGGTGGGAGTAGGGGGGTTGGCTAGGGGGGGGTCACTCGCTTGCTTGCTTGCACAAGCACCGCTGTGGCCACAGGCGGCCCTCTGTCACCCTGTTTTGAGAGCTGCATTGATTGATGTCAATACAAATCGAACTCCACTGAAGGGAGCCTAGAGCTGCCACCACTACAAACTGAACGTCCGCTGACTGCCCGCTGATCAAACATACAACTCCAAGGTTCACAGAGCACCCCACCCCACCACACTCCATCCCACTCCACCCCAGCCTGTTCCCCTTTCCTCAAAGTCACAGTCTCTTTTTCCTATTTGCATCACTAAGCCTGCACTTGGTCTCTTGAATGGCTTGGGAAAATGGGTGTGGAAGGATTGTGCTGTGGTCAGGACCCTGAGGAGTTGAATGTTGTGAGAGTACGTGCGTGTGTTTGTGTATGCATGTGTGTGTGTGTGTGTGTGTGTGTGCTTTATGCGTGTGTGTGTGTGTGTGTGCTTTGTGTGTGTCTGTCTGGTGGTGTGTGTGTCTGTCTGTTTGTGTGTGTGTGTGTTTGCGTCCCCGTCCACCAAGAAGGGGGGATGGGGGAGCGAAAGGACACAGTTTCCTCTTCCAGCGGAGGAATGTCTCCGTGCTCGTTCCTGTTTGGAAAGGCAGCCTGGGGTCCACAGAGCTGGCAGAAGGCCAAGTGCTGCTTATGCTCTGATGTAGGAGCGCCGATAAGGAGGAGCAGAGGGAGGCTTTGCCAAATCTTCAGCAAGGTAGATTATCCCTCAAAACGCTGGCATCATTTCACAATCTATGAGACGGCAGGGGAAAATAAACACAGACGGCAGCAAGGCAGACAGACAGAAGCTGAGAGGGACGGATTTAAGGATAGACTGATAGTGGTGAGAGAGGAAAAGGAGAGATAAGGGAGAAAGAGAGAGGAACAAGAGAGAGAGAGAAAACAGAGAGGGGGGGGGGGGACAAGAGCGAGAGAGAGCGGAGACAGAGAGAGGAGACAGAGAGCAGGACAGTAAGGAACAAGAGAGAGGGAGAGAGAGGAACAAGGAAGAAAGAGAGAGAGAGGAACAAGTGAGAGCCTCTGCAGTAGGGTGCTTTAGTGAATTCAGTACAGACTCCACAAAAGGTCCCCAAACAAAGCCATGCCATTCAATAGTGTTCAGTACTTGAGGACAACCCGATCCAGTGGTTTGTTCCCTCACACACAGAGTACCGAATGGAACAGAGACAGACCTACACCTTGTGCATTTAAAAAAACCCTTTCACCTCATGAAGCTGTGACTGTGAATACGTTTAGGAGCCATGTTCGAAGAGTAAGGCACGACTTCAAAACTGTACAGCAGTGTAGTATTGAAAGCAAATTGTTGAATAAATGAGAGGAGTAACCGTGCTTCATCATTCTACCCTCATTCCCCAACTGAAGTACAGGGGTTGGCCCGGGGGCCTTGCAGCTCTGCAATGTTCTTATATAGTAATTCCTCCCTGCACGGACAATCCGTTGCATTATAAATCAGGCCCTTTTTTCCGTGGGGAGCTCTCAGCCAAGTATGGATAATGTTTATGATGCCTTTAGACAGGACACAGCTGTGTGAGCGTGCGAGAGGCTGCCAAGTTCCAGTCAATTTTGCAGATTAGTCCATCAATAATGAAGTGGGCATAACAACTCCAGTGATCAAAACAAATGTTTATGGGGGGGTAGAGCTGTGAAATCTCCCCGATGGGCCAGTTTGGACTAGTGAGTGTGTGAGTGTGAGTGTGAGTGTGTGTGTGGGTGTATTTGTGCACGCGTATACGTGTGTGTGTGTGTGTGTGTGTGTGTGTGTGTGTGTGTGTGTGTGGGTAGCAGCACATTTATCTTGTGCCTCAGAGACTATTTTGCTCTGCGCTATCCCTACCCAACCCCCCATCTCCCCACTCCTCTCTCTCATTAGGTGGCTGGTCTTTTCCCTGTGACTCAGCAGGCTGCTCCATAGTGTTTGAGAGATGCTTCCCCCACCACACAGTATGGAAGTAGTCTCTCTTCTCTCTTTCTCTCTCTCTCTCTCTCTGTCTGCCCCTCTCTCTCTCTCTCTCTCTCTCTCTCTCTCTCTCTCTCTCTCTCTCTCTCTCTCTCTCTCTCTCTCTCTCTCTCTCTCTCTCTCTCTCTCTCTCTCTCTCTCTCTCTCTCTCTCTCTCTCTCTCTCTCTCTCTCTGTCTGCCTCACAGAGGAGGTTATGTGATATGCCTCATCTGACAGGGATGGCTGAGTTGGGTTATGGGTCTGGGCAGCCATCACTAAGAGCTGCGGTGGGAAGGAAGGACCTTGACGCAGTCTTCACACCCCATTGCAGACACCCCTTAGGCACCATTATGGAGGAGTTTGAGAGAGGCTTCATTCATTTTACATTAATATGATATCAGGTGGGTGTCATGGCTGAGACATAGAGGGGATTAAGGGGAAAAAAATGAGGTGCAAAATTACAAAAAAAACAGAAAAGCAGGTAAGAGAGGAAGAGAAATGGAGACAGAAGATTGTAGCAAGACAGAGAGCTAAAGAGAAAGAGAGACTGGGTGTGTGTGTGTGTGTGTGGGGGGGGGGGGGGGGGGGGTGTGTGCAAGTGAAGTTGCAACATTAACAGCAAACGAAGATACAGAGAACCAGAGAAAGACAGACAGAGACAGACAGACAGGCAAAGAAAGAGAGGGAGAATGTGTGAGAGTCAGATTAAAGTACAGGTTGCAACATTACCAGTAAACGGAGATAGAGGGACCATTTCAGCAGAGAGAGGTTATAGCAACCTGTGTACTCACAGTGCAGATATGAGAAAAGACCTAAAGCTGAATGACGAGCACTGCAGGGAAGAGAGAACAGCGACGAGACATCACTGAACATCACTTCCTCTTAGTAGTGAGGGAAGCGACACTTACCCGTGTCTGCACCAGCTCTCCCTGACTAACGAGCATCTTAGAGCTGTGATAGCTCAAGAAGCAATTACATAGACACGGAAAGGACTGGGAGCAAGCATATGGACTCCTCTTACTGATCATACACAGAGCCGCTAAGACAAGGACACTTGCCACATTAAAGCACTCACCAGAAACCAGAAGTGCTCAGTCAATTAAAAATAAGAAAGCTGTCTGTCCCTTACATTTGTGAGGTAACTGTAATCTCTGTCTTAGACGCCTCTCGTACTGAGTTGAAGCATCAACAGTGTCTTTATTTCATTAAGGTTCTGTGTG
Source organism: Coilia nasus (assembly GCA_027475355.1). Taxonomy (NCBI): domain Eukaryota; kingdom Metazoa; phylum Chordata; class Actinopteri; order Clupeiformes; family Engraulidae; genus Coilia; species Coilia nasus. Next base: position 6,511,259 of record CM050211.1, read on the forward strand.
AAGGGCCTCTTCTCTGATGCGTCTGATGTCTGGGAGTTGGGGGGGGGGGGGGTGGCCTCAAAAGAAACTTATGAGGAGGATGAACACAAAGGCGAGTTCAAGTGGCTGTGCACAATCTATGGGGGCTCCTGTGGAGAGGGAAGAGAGGATCCTCCACTAGCTTATGTTAAACTCTGCTTTGCAATGCACTGATGACTGCTCACAAAGGCAGGCGGAATTCAGAGTCCTCCAAAGCAGACGGATGGCTCAAGCACTGGGAAAAGAAATAATTAGACTGTTTCTTTTTTTCTTTCTCCTCCGGAGAGGAAAGAACTCTATTTTGTACCTCGCTGAGAGACATGAGGGTGGTATAAAGTTGCTGGGAAAATTATTTGTTTTAAGAAAAGTGGTGTAAACTTCTGTGCTTCTTTGCAGAGAACAGAACACTGCAGGCCAAATGAAGATCCTAACTTTTCTTTTCATTTAGATAGACACATCTGAACACATTCCAAAATTCTCATGCTGTTGCCTCACAGGTTTTTACAAGAGATATCAAACAGATCATACAAAATGCAGAGAAGCAGAAACTCCAGATATCTTCAGATAACATTACTTGGGAAAAAAGAAAAAAAATCAAGCCTAATCTTAAGGTGTTTCACAGTATGGCTTGTTGAGGTATGCTTCAGTCCTTTGAGGGTTCATTTGGCAGCAATTGAACCACCACCACCTGCAGCTGTAAGGGCCATCATTAACTAAAGTCAGACACACACACTGTAAAAATCAGCCATGCATGATGCTGTTGGCACTGGCTTGGTAAACACCTGGTTTTCTTTGCTCAGGGTATTTTCTTTTCTTTTTTTCTTTTCTGTTTTATGGTTGAGGTTCACCCTTTTCTGTCAGTGAGGGAACTTGGACTGCACTCAGATCAGTGTTTTATAGATACATAACCCAGAAATAACTCAGACAGTTACTAATGCTCACTAACTTCACACACGCTATGCAAAGAACCGCAAGGCCGTGCCGAAAATTACCCGCGGGTCGGATTGCAGCACGCAGGGCAGATCTCTTGATTTCCAAGCCTTATTATTATTTCATGTTAATTAAAACATCACTCTGTACTTGTTTAACATCTATAATGCATTGCACAGGGAGCTAAGAGGTGGGCGAATGGGAATTAAATATGGCTTCTGACTTCTGACTGTTTTTTTTCCCCTTTCTTTTTCAAGGAACAATGGGCTGAAGGCAAAAGAGTGTAATGCACACTCACACAAGCGCACAGCCAGTGAGACTGAGAGAATGAAGGAGAGAGAGAGAGAGAGAGAGAGAGAGAGAGAAACAGGGAAGTGAGAAGTGCTTGGAGCAACCCTTCTCACATTAAAAACCCAGGCCTGGGGCAGGTCATGTGTTATGCATTGATCCATGAAACTGTGACAGGAAAATCTCATAGGACCATCTCACGTTCCAAGCAGCGTTGTTCTTTAAAATGGGTGAAAACAAACCTTGGGAACAGAGAAGTAAAAAAAGCCCACTGTTAATTTTATTTACTACACAGAGACTTCACTTTCATGATCAGCTCCTCATGTTCACCTTCGGGTTAATGTTTTCCTTGAGTCTTTGAAGAGTTTCCCCAAATGAAAGTCAAGTTACTAGCTGCATCAATTTTCATAATTTTTTATGCCTCTAAAGGTTAGTGAGATTAATGTTCTTTAGTGGCACAGCACCTGTTTCTGGACAGCTTTGAGGTATCAAGGCCAGGCGTGTGTATCGGTGAAGCTCTGCTGAGTTAGGCCACACTCTAAATATTTCACATGCTCTCTCTCTCTCTCTCTCTCTCTCTCTCTCTTACTGTTTCTCATGAGCTGAGGAGAGAGTGCTGCCAAGAAGCACATCTCTTAGAATGAGGCTCTCTGTGTTGGCCAGGCAAAAGGGGCTGCCTCATGGACTGGGTTTAGATCCGTGCTCCGCTCTCCTACTTTCCCCTTTGTCACACACACACACACACACACACACACACACACACACACACACACACACACACACACACACACACACACACAAACTATTCTCAGCTCGAGTGCTACCACCCAAGTGCTGGAATGTTGGCACCCAGCTGTTTTAGAATGGGGGAACCAGAGCTGGAGAAAGAGGCATGACAGTGATGTGATTTAAGCGCTCTGAATCACTGAAGAACAAGAAAAAGACAGATCATCTGTTTCACAGACGTTAGTCAACATGCGAAAAGAAAATGTATAGAATAAATAGCTCTTTATAACGCACCACAGCAGATGAAGTCAGACAATGCAAAAAACACAAAAAAACTAAAAACACACAAAAAAAACACAAAGACCCATCAACACTCACAACTGAAGTGAGTAAAAAGATGGAAATTCATGCGGTCAGAGACTGTCTCGACCTTGCTTGTGCAGCTGTGGTGAAAGGTGTGGGGAGCTCACATTGTAATACGTAATAAATCTCCAAGCGACGCTAAATCCGCGCAGATGTTTGGAGGTCGGGCTTTTTTTTTTCCTTTTCTTTTCTTTTTTTTTCACTCACTCTCCTCGCCTTTGGTCTGGGTTTGACTGAGAGCCCACACTCAACCACATGAGATGGAGAGCGTGTGGGTGGGCGCCTCATTGATTTTGTGTCAGGCAGAGATTAGTGCATGTTAAGGTTATGCACCAGCGAATGGGACACATTAGAGTGGAACATGCCCTTTACAGCCCGAGTGGAGCGGAGTGAAGCTGAGTGGAGCGGAGTGTAGCTGTGCCACCTTTATTGAAGGCAGGCCAGAGAGCGTGAGTGGCTTTTGTTGAAGGTGGTGGTGGTGCTGCATTGGCACGCTATGGATGCCAGCAGCCGCTGGGCATGGGCACGGGCATCTGGGTGGTCACTCCTCCATTGCTGCAGACTGTGAGAAAATAGTTGGAAGAAAAGTGTTTCTCTGTGTGACTGAAATTTGCTCAGTTTCTACCATTTGTCTCTCATCAGAGTGTGCCAAAGTCTCACTCATTCACTGTAGACATCTTGTGATAAACTCTGATGGACTGGTTACCAGCTTAACTTCATCATCGGCTTAATGGCACCACAGCCCATTCAAACACAAAGAACTGAAAAGAAAACCTTGACAACGCAATTTAAAATCCATGCATTAACACTGTGGTGCATTAACTCTGCAGGCAGTATTGCATTAACACTGTTGGAAGTCAACTATCAATGGAGAATTTGGACAGTAGGTGAGTGTGTGACCTGTAGAGAGTGTGTCAGAGGTACAGCCACAGGTAATGATCAACAGCCATCATGGAATTTGACAACCGGGTCAGATTCTTCATTCTAGTAAGGTTCAAAAGGCAATGGCCTCGGTTAAGTAACAGCCTCTGTAACCTTAATCACAGTTTTTTTACGTAAGAGAGCAGTTTGGCCAGCTCCCATTGGTCGAGCCTTCACATTTACAGACTGGATACAGCAGCCCAGAGTGGCCCTTATCTTGGCTGACATACTTTCCAGAGTCGGACCCAAAGTGCACAGTTCCAGGCGCCTTCGGCTTGCCTCAGGAGTAGCTGGCCACAATGTAGTCAAAGATCTGTGTGTGTGTGTGTGTGTGTGTGTGTGTGTGTGTGTGTGTGTGTGTGTGTGTGTGTGTGTGTGTGTGTGTGTTTGTGTGTGTGTGGGTGTCTTGGCAGGGTGGGGGTGGGGCGGGTTGAGGGTGCGGTGATATCGGAGGCGGTATTTTATGAGCTGCCAGTCTGGTCCCAAGTAGACTGTCAAACAGCATGCGCGTGAGGGAAGCCGTTATCTGCGCCATTCAGCCTCTTCTTGTTAAAGATAACAAGGAACCCTCCATCCCTTCCCCTCCCCTTTCTTTTCCTTCCGTTTTTTCTTTTTTGTAAAAGAGAGACAGAAATGTTGTCTTGCAACAACCCTGCCAAACTGTAAAGCACTTTGAGTTGCATATTGCATGTATGAACTGTGCTATACAAGTAAAGTTTTATTATTATTATTATTATTATAGCATAGTTTTTCCTCGTCTGTTCTGTCCAATTGGCCCAGAGAGTCTCTGTCTGTGGCTGGTGAGGGGGCTTCGTCTTCGGGCACGTTCCCACCCGTGGGGGCCTGTGGGGGAACCTGAGACCGAGTGTGAAGTTAGTTCAGCAGGGTGCAGCAGGGTGACACATTTCTACAGCTTGCCACACATGAGAACCACCCCCCTTCCCCTTACAACCCCTTCTCTTCTCTTCTTCCTTTTCCCCCTCCCCCACCCCTAGTCCTCCTGAAGGAGTGTTTAGAAGGGCCTGTGTTGGACACAGCTCCAGTGTAACGCTGAGAACTGAGAGCGTGCCTTTGTGGTATTACTGGCTTAGGTGTCCCTGCTGTGTGTTTGTTGGCCTGGATGCCCCTCTTGTACAGTACAGGCGTGTGTGCGTGTGTGTGTGTGTGTGTGTGTGTGTGTGTATGTATGTGTTGGCTGGGTTATATCCTCCTGTCTTAGTGCGAGAGGGAGCTTGGTTGCGCATGCTGGAGCGGCCTTCCTATGTGTGTGTGTGTGGACAGGGGGAGGTGCACTCTGGCTGGGCCTGACAGATAGCCATGTTTGTGTCAGTAGGCGTGTGGGTGCTGGTGTTGACTTGCTGACCCCTTGACCACTAATATGTACGTGTGCATGTCTGCGCTTGTGTTTGTGTGCTCGCTTGCGGTAGCCATGTTACTCCATCCTGCTCTCTGTGTAGCCATACGCTCCTGTTTATACATGTTTGTGTGTAGTTGTTAAGGGCCAAGTTACCCCCCTTTGAGAAGCCGTACTTAAGCTGGGACACCCATACATTCCTGCATGTGTGCGATTGTGTGTGTGTGTGTTTGTGTATGTATGTATGTGTATGTGTGTGTGTGTGTGGTTGGCTTGGCTGGGCCCACAGCACTATGTGCCATGCAGATGTAATCCACACCTCCGTGAGCGCGTGTGTGTGTGTATGGTCTGAGTGTGTGTGTGTGTGTGTGTGGGTGTGTGTGTGTGTGGTAGGAGGCAGGAGTCACAGAGGGCGGCTTCAGCCCCACAGGCCCTGCCAGGCACATGTAAGGCGATCTATGCACGCACACACACACACACACACAGACACACACTCCACACCACACCAGCTCCAAAGACTGGCTTGGCTGATGTCTGTGTGTGTGTTTGTGTGTGTGAATGTGAGAGAGTGGAAAAAAGAGAGAAAGAGAGAGAGAGAGAGAGAAAGAGAGAGAGAGAGAGTGAGGGAGAGGGAGAAAGAGAGTGAGGGAGAGAGCGAGGGAGGGAGGGAGAGAGTGAGGGAGGGAGGGAGAGAGTGAGGGAGGGAGAGAGTGAGGGAGAGAGAGAGTGAGGCAGGGACACTGACAGCGAGAGAAGGAGTGAAATTGATTGAGACAAGGGAGAGAAAAGAAAGAGAGACAGACACACTGATGACGAGGGGGTGGGGGGATCGCTCCGCAGGCGTGACATGTCTCACACACCGCCTGACAGGCAGAAGGCTGACACCAGCTCCTCATCGCTTCGCATCGTGTCCCATCCCGTCACGTCATCCCACTCGGTGGCTTCCCAGGCGGAGAGGAGGCAGCAGCAGTGATGGTGACGGTGACTGTGACGGTGACTCATTTGCCACCAAAGAACTGTGACATTGAGAGTGTGGTGCAGCAGGCACACACACACTCACCCCACGGATTTGGGAGCAGAATGCAGAAGCCGACAAGTAGTAGCCATTACCGAGATATCCCTGCATTGTGTGTGTGTATATGTGTGTGTGTGTGTGTGTGTGTGGGGGGGGGGGGGGGGGTGGACCTTGAAGTGAAAAAGAGTGATTTGGTGTGGGTACCAGCCAGGGTGAGAGAGGTTTGCCCTTTGGGGAAAGAGGCTTGGTGTGTTGGAGGGGGTGGGGGGCCTTGAAGAGAAAGACAGAGAGCGTTTTGGTGTGGGTGCTGGCTGGCGTGAGAGGGGTTTGCCCTTTGGGGAAAGAGGCTTTTTTCCCTCTCTGTGCTGCTGCAGGCGTGCTGGGTTGCTGAGAGGCTTCATCAGTGTGTGAGCCGGATGGGAACAGGGCAGTGGGCTGCCCGCCACCAGTGACTGTATGTAAGGGTCTGCTCCATGGTAGGGGTCAAGGGTCATGCGTCCCACAGAGAGAGAGAGAGATAGAGATAAAGATAGAGAGAGAAAGAGAAAGAGAGCGAGAGAGAGAGAGAGTGAGAGAGAGAGAGAAAGATGTTGACTTAAGAGAATCTGCTTGTGTGTGCATGTGTGTGTGATGTTCTGAAATTAAACCCCTGCTATCAGCTTTGAAGAGAACGCAGAGATCAAGCACGGATGTCATGTGCAGTTGTCTCCACGGTGTACTTTTGAAAACTTCATTTATTTCACTTCAGGTCTTGTAAATGACAGATAGAAAAAAAGCCTTCAGCCAAGTGAGATGGGAATGAGTGTGAGGGGGGAGGGGGGCAGGAGAGAGAGAGAGCGAGAGAGGGGTGGGTGGCAGAAGGAAAGAGTGTGGCAGCTTTGTTGCTTGGAACTCCCTGAGTAGTTACTGCTTTCCCTTAGCGCTGACTGGTGTTGAAATATTAATCATCTCTGACAGTTGTTTAAATACAAACAAACAAATACAAGGGCTGTGTAAGGGCTTTTCCAGGACTGGGATTTCAGAAAAGAACTCTGATGACTTGGCTGGGTAACAAACAGAAAGCTTTAAGAGACAGCATCCAGGACTGAAGATTTTCCATGACGTTTGGAAAAAAAAGAGAAAAAAGGACAGAACACTCAATCCTGATCAGTCAGCACTTGAAAGACTGCCAGTGAGCTGGTTGTGATTTCAATTGACAAAAACACAACATCTGGGGGGTCTTGTTTTTAATTTGGATGTTCCGAGTCAGTCTTGCAGCACAAACCGTAAACAGATGAGTCAGTTTTTTTCATTCTCGCCGACTGGCTGTACGAGCACTGATGGTTCTTTGAAAGCCTGCCTCCCTGCTCGATTAAAAAACATGAAGAGCAGCCAGCCCTCGTGCACGCCTCTCTTCCTCTCTCTCTCTCCCTCTCTCTCTCTCCCTCTCTCTGCCTGTGCACCTGTGACAATATACCTCCTGCTGATTCCGAGAGACATTGAGCGAACAAGCACTCGGAAATGTTATCATTTCCACAGCAGAAGACACTGAAGACCATGCGCTCCATGGAAAAAAGACAGGGTGGACTGCATGTGTGTGTGTGTGTGTCTGTGGGGAAAAGAGTGAGAGAGAAAGGAAGATGTGAAAAAGACAAGAAGATGTGAGAGGAAGGAAAGAAAGAGATGGCACAAAGAGAAATCCTATTTGCACGGCCATTGGAGGAGTCAAGCCCTAGAGAGCAACTGATGCATTTCTTCTCGAGGGCTATTAATCTTTTCAAGCACCTGAATCACTTCGCCTCTCAGGAAGGAGGGAAGAGATTGAGCTTTCTATTAGTATCACTAGCAACAGCGGCAGCCACTCTGTGTGTGTGTGTCTGTGTGTGTGTGTGTGTGTCTGTCTGTCTGTGACTGCGCTGTCCTTGTCCTCCAGACAGTATGTCTACTGCAGGACACTGCTGATTCCCTTCAAGGTCTTGTTGCTGGGGGAAGGGGCTTTTCAGGACGAACTTTGAGTTGAGTTCCAGAGGACACATAACTAAGCAATATGTTCATTTAATGTCTACAACTCAATCATCATCCCCGTCAGTGCCACCTCACTTCATCCTCTTTTACTGACGTATTAGTGGGCATTGGTCATCATGTCTGCCAAAGCCACAAAGTCGTCTAGATGTGTACTTGTATAAAGCGCGAGCTGTCACAGGGCCACACAAAGAGAAAAATGACAATGTCACATGGTATCGATGAATCAATCAGGAAAGCCTCAGAGGGAATTGGGGGCGGTTGGGGTTGTGGGTGAGTGTGGATGAAGAGCTTTGTTCTGCTGTTGACAAATGTGGACTAAATGGTGAATGGAGTGCAATGGAGTGCATATTCTGGAATGGAGTGGATATTCTTATACACTTTTCAGTCAGCAGAGTACCCAAAGCACTTTACAACTTAATGCTTCATCTCCACCCATTCACACACACACACACACACACACGGGGGAAAGCTGCCATGCAAAGCGCTACACAGCTCATCCGGTGCAGTTTGGGGTTCAGTGCTTTGCTCAAGGGCTCTTCGACCTAGTCGGGATGCAGGCTGCGTGATGAGGAGCAGTGAAGGGGAGGTTGGGGAGAGTGCCTGCTTCTGCAGACAGGCTCAGGGAAGGGTCGTTGTATCCTCATCAAATGACATAAATGTTGTCATGTGAATGGGTCTCACGGTTGTCTGAACACTGCGAAACATTGGTGTGATGTGGAACATTCCGCATGGACTTTCTGCATTAACCACACATGCAGGACGCTGATTCTGCAGCTAAAGGCTGAGGGATTTATAGAACAGAGTCACTAATGTGAGTGTGGGCAGGCCATCCACATGTGAAGAAAAGCAGAGAAACACAGATACCTCACACACGGGCATGAAGAACATTCTTATTCATCTCACCGGGCAGTCACAGACATCCCAACCTGCAGAAACTCATTTCAGGGAGGTCAACAACGCACTCTCACTCACCCTTACTCCGCATGTCTCCCTGTCACTTGCTGCATCTGTCACTTGTCCTAATTAGCTAAAAAATTGTGAGATGCAGGAGATTTTGTATTACTTGCCGGTGTCCGGGGGGCGCTTTTCAAATGCGGGAGACTCCCAGAGGTCGCGGGAGACTTGAGATGTCTGCAGTGTTGCATAGCAATTTATTTCATGCAAGCGCAGAACGTTTGCTTATTTCTTATCGGTGCAGGGTTTTTCCAAGAAAACTCAACAGTCAGTTGAGGCAGTCAGGGTTATGGTGAGTCTTCTGAAGTCTTTTTGGTATACAAAGGCTTTTAGGGCTAGCAGCCACTTATAACAGATGTATGCACCTGTTGATCACCTTAGTGAGGTGTGCCAGTGGCTGAGATGCCATTCTCCTTGGGAAACCCTGCCTTTAATGATGCCATCCTTCCATTCATCCATCCATCCATCTTAGCCTCCTCCCTCCCCTGCCCCCACCAGTGCCAATGCAGTGAAGGGAACAGGCTGTGTGACAGCCTATCATTCTCCAGCATCAACCACACGTGCCATCCACAGAGACTGGGGCTCATTCACACCCGACAAAGAACAAGAAACAGAGAAAAGGGAGAGAGAGAGACAGAGAGAGAGAGAGAGAGACAGGTGAGAAATCACAGGCTGGGAAAATGTCCCCTGGTAATACACACAAACACATACATACGCACACACTTTACACACTTACAAAAGACTCCACTCCTCCACACCTCTAAAAACACTCTCTCAAATGTTTGTGCATTTTATCCACAGGTCTTTAATACGCCTCGAGTCGCAAGGGACTACACTGGGAGCTGAATGGCTTATTAATTCGCTCAGTGTGTGATGTCTTTATGTGTGTGCGTGCGTATGTGTGTGTGTGTGCGTATATGTGTGTGTGTGTGTGTAGGGGCTTGTGTTTCTGCGTGTAGCCGCCTTCCCACACTCATAACAGCCCTCGCCTTGCCGAGTCAGACCTCCTTCAGTTCAGACATGAATAACGCGAGACGCACAAGAAAATAGCAGCCATGCTTCACACACTGAGGCAGGCAGGCTCCAGACAGCCAGCATGCTCCAGGCTAACTACCCACCCACAGCAGAGCCCTGCCTCATATGCTGCAGCCCCCATCCCCCGCCTCTCTCATTCCCTCCCAGCCTCCCTCCCTCCCTCCCTCACACCCACCCTCTCACTCCTTCTCCTCCTCCTCCTCCTTCTCCTCGTGCTGCTTCCACTCCCTTTTTGTCGTGCTTCTGCCTCCGCTAGGTGAGCTGTCAAAGTAGGCGGTGGTGTTGGTCAGGTGGTGACGGTGGCCGAGAGTCCTGTGGGTGTCTGTCGTGCTCGCGCCGCCGTCTCACCTTCAAGGGGATGCCCAGAGACGAGACTGCTTCAGCTGGAACTTATCCATCTTTTTTCTTTTTTCTGCCTCCATCCGTCTGTGGCTCTGCCAGTATTTTTCTCTCCCCTTCTCCCTCTCTCTCTCTCTCTGCTTTTCTCGCTCATTAAATCTCACTCTGGCTTTCTGTCTCGCCCGTCGTTTTCTGCTCTTTCTCCTTGCTGGCACTGTCTCCCTCACTTCTGTCTGTCTCTCTCTGTCTCTTCCTCTCTCTGTCTCTGTCTCTCTCTCTTCCTTTCTCTCCCTGCCAGACTAGCGTGTCTCACGCCGGAGCTGCTTCGGAAAGCCTCCATTTGTCTGGCTGACAGTTCTGTGTTTGTTTGCTTTCGCCTGCGAGACAACGCTGACAGTATTGAGCCGTGTCGACGGGCGTCCACACCACCTCAATCCCCCCTCCTCCACTCACGCCTCCTGCATCCATCACTCTAGTGTTCACACACACGGACAGACACACACACACACACACACACACACACACACAAAGAGACACACACACAAACACACACACTGGATGGACCTGTTCCAGCCACGGGTGGAGAGTTCTCAGCTCTCTGCTTACACGACAACACACAGCACACTGCAGTCTGGTCTCTGTCAACACGTTGATAGACAAGAAGACAAGGACAGAGAGAAAGGCAGAACAGAAGGAAGACAGACAGACTGACAGACAGACAGACAGAATCTCTCTCTCTTTCTCTCTCTCTCTCACACACACACAGACACCTAAAGAACTATAGCAACACATCAAACACTGAGCTGAAGTACAACCTGTACTCCATACGGTTGTGATACCTTCAGAAGTCAGTAACAAAAGGGATGTTATTTCGAGACAGAGAGGGAGCCTTTGGTAAACCTACTCTGCCTTTTGATCGTCTGGTCTAACCGCTGCATGAACCAGCCAGCCGGTCTGTGGTCTGAGAAAGCAAAGGGAGAACATCAGAGCTTTCTCTCTCCCTCTTCCTCACTCTCTCTCTCCCCCTTTCTCTCACGACATCTTTCTCTTCACCTCTTCCTATTTCTCTCTCTCCCTCCCTCGCTCACGCTCTCTGTCTCTCTCCCTTCCCCTCTCTCTTACTCACTTTTCCTCTTTTCCCCTTTATTTCTTTCTCCAACTTCCTCTGTCTTTCTCAGAAGGAGAGTAAGGCCACTTGTGGCGAGTGTTTGATGTTTATCTCACGGCCGCCATCGCCTCTCAGTGTCCCCTCAGATATCTCGGCTGAACTGATTAGCACGGATCAAAAGTGCTGACCCAGTGGCACCGGACGACAGCTAGCAGCCTCAGAGGCAGCAACAACTGAGCGTGCCCAAAATAAAATAATAATAAAAAAAAGCCAAAGTGTGCTGCCGACTGGCCTAGCCAAAGCAGCAGTGGGCTCTACTTTTCCAGATTAAGTGGTTGGTGGTGGTAGAAGGCAGGATAGAAAAAGAGTGAGGGAGGGAGAGAGAGGGAGAGAGAGGGAAAGAGGGAGGGAGGGAGGGAGAGAGAGAGAGAGAGAGAAAGAGAGAAAATAATTCCAATGAGGTTTTGAGCTTTATGAGACTTTGATGGGTCCCTTCAGAGGAAGAACGGCTTTGATCGTTTGGTTAACTGACACTTTCGACTCAGGCTGAAAATAGACTACAGACAGGCACAGATGAATAACCAGTGAAAACATCACCCTCAGTAAAAAGAAAGTGCAGTGCATCTTCTTTTTAATGTTTAATATAAAAGAAGTTAAGAAATAACAAACATACATGATGTACTGGTGTACCTTGATTAAAGCAAGTATGTTAAAACAACAAATGAAAGAGGACTCAATTAGGCTTTGCCTAACGACATCCTGAAGACACATGGCGGTACAGTCCAAGAACAGATGACAGGGTTGTGCAAAGTCCCACAAACCTCTGCTGGTCAGTTCATCAGAGATCAGGTAAACAATCCTCTTCGTCATCGCTGTCCAAGTCCAAGTCCTGGGCTTTGACGACGAGCAGCGGGTTTGTGCGCGAGCGAGCTGTCAGAAGCGTCCTCTCCCTCCTGACAGCGCTCGGCGAGTGTGTGTGCGCTGGCTCACTCCTCCCTCTCTCTTTTCTCTCCCCCTCCCCCTCTCCCTCTCCTTCTCTCCTGCGCTCTGGCTCCGTGCTGCTGCAGCTGCTGGTGGAGGAGAAGGAGGAGGAGGAAGAGGGGGAGGGGGAGGAGGGTGTTCCCTCAGGCTGCGCTGCTGAGATTCTCAGCCCCTCCTCCAGCCTCTCTCCCAGCTCCTGGATCAGCCGGCCAGAGCTATGGGCGTCCGTCGCTCCGTGGGGGGAGAGTGAGTGGGCTGGGGGAACGACAGGGGTAGGGGTCAGGGTCAGGGCTTGGTTCTCCGCTGCTGAGTCAGGAGGGGGCTGGGAGGGGCTGTTGTGGTTGTTGTTTTCCCCGGCATGTCGTTGTTGTTTACCTGAATTTACTATTACACAAGCAGTGCTCTGCTGTTGGGTCGGACAGTCGTCACTGTCCTCTGAGGAAGAGCTGCTGCTGCTGCTGCTACTGCTGCTGTCGTCACTGCTATCTGACTCCTCTGCACTCGATGAGCCATCCTCCTCTTCTTCATCCTCCTCCTCCTTCTCCTCCTCTTGTTCTCTGTCCACCAGCGCTGCGGCCGCCTCCAGCTCGTCCAGCTCCAGGCCCAGGTCACTCTTCTTCAGGGCTGCTTTCCGCAGGGGCTCCGCCAGGGCCAACACATGTTTGGACCTGAGGAGGATACAAAGAGCAAACATAAGTGTGCAAGATTAAAGACTATTATTTTACACATTTTATTGTTACACAGCATAAATAATGCAGTGTTTATATGATCACAGCTATGTTTTTTGTTGCCTTTGTGGGCCTGCAGTAATGTTGGATTTCAATAAACTAAACAATTAATAACTATTAATAAACTAAACCAAACCAAACTGAAGAATTGGCTGCAGCTGGTTTGAATTTAAAGCAGTATGCACGGTATAGGCTTATGTGTGGGCTGTCTTTGGGACAATATGTGCTGATTTAGGTGTTAAGTCATGAGCTCATTTATACACTTTGACAGGGTGATAAGTCCTTTTACACACTACCTAACTTCTGAGAATCATCAGTTACACAGCTCACTGTGCATTACTTGGAGGTAACTGACCACTAACCCAATGGCCAATCAGAATGGAGTATCCCCTACAGCCATGATATAATGTGCAAAAAAAAGCTGTCACTCTTGAAACTGTAGGGGGAAGTAGCACCTGACAAACGAGTACTAAAAGTGAACTATCACTCATCAAGTCAACAGTCACTCTACCGGGAGGGGAAACTAACTTGTTATTCTGAAGCGCTGTTCACTCGATTGTGCTCAGTCAGTCAAGCAGCCAATGGCACAGTAAAAGTGAAAATCATCCCAAAAGCACAGGGCTCTCCTCTACCTGCTACAGTCAGTGATGAGAGGTCCATGGTGCTTGTTCAATTTAAATACTGTGCAGGAGTTATGAGAAGGTTTTAACTCCGCTGCACTGCACAGAGACTTCTGATACACTGCAGGCAGTCATGATTATTTGACTTCACTACTTGCTGGGATCATTATGTCAGAACCCAGCACTGTACACAAACACTTGCACGAACAGGCGCATGCCAAGTGCACGCAAGACCATGTACACACAGACCACACACACACACACAGGCGCACACACACACAGGCGCACACACACACAGGCGCACACACACACACACACACACACACACACACACACACACACACACACACACACACACAGGCACACCCTTCATTCAGCACAAAGGAAAACAAACCCTGGGCCATGTTTCAGTTTGAATTGGAAATGTCCTCAACTGTCCTCCCTTCCCAAACAAACACTCCCCTGCCTCCCAGCTCTCAGCACAGAGCGCACCGGCAGAAACCAGATGCAACGCAATTAGGGACTAAATGCTTATAAATTTGAGTATGATTATGCTGGAGGGTTCCCATGATGTTTCATCAGTGCTGCACAGCAAAGGCAACAATGAACACTTGAGAAAGCTTTTTCTGAAAGGGAAGAAGAGAGAGAAAGAGAGAGAGAGAGAGAGAGAGAGAGAGGGAAAGAGAGAGAGAGAGAAGCTACAATACTGAATGAATCCCCCCCTTTGAAAAGCTTCAATGTAAAGGCTTAGGAGTACAGGGGTGGGTGGTGTGGGGTGTGCGCGCCTGGAACATCCATTATTCATCAAGCACGAAGGAGAGATTGAATAAGAGAGAGGGAAAGATTGAGAGGGAGAGAAGAAGAGAGAGGGGGAGGGGGCGAGAGAAAGGGGGGCAAGTGAGGGAGAGAGAGAGGAGCAAAATATTGAGCTAATTTGACATGATCAGAAGTGGAGTGGCTGCCATTGAGTGTAGCACTGCTGATGTAAAGAGGAGTGGGCGAGCGAGGGTGGTGGGGTGAGATGATGGGGTGTGTGTGTGGGTGGGGGGGCTCATTGTCACGGTGAGCAGCCTGGAGACTTGGCTCGGCGCCAGACCGAACGTATCGAAGCAGTGTGGTGGAGGCGGTTGTGTTGTGTTGTGTGTGTGTGTGTGTGTGTGTTGTGTGTGTGTGTGTGTGGGGGGGTGCAATTTTCTGCGAGTGCTCGTGTAACCAAGTACCGTGAAGACAACATGTGCCAAACAAGCACGCCGGTACACACAAGTGCGCAAGCTGCCTAGAACACCCATCCCCACCCCACCATTCCCTTCCCCTGACGCCAGTGTTGTTTTGCATACCCCTAACGCACATACAGCACACACACACACACACACACACACACACACACACACACACACACCACATTAGAGTGCATTATGCTGATGAGCATGTCGCGGTAATCAAATATCCAAGGCAACGTGCACACAAAATGGGGAGCATTCAGCATGCTCACTTAGGATCTGCCACACACTCTGCAATGAAAAAATGTCTTTCCTTTTCTGAAACGCTTTTTCATTATTGTTCCTTTTTTTAAAAAAATTCTTGGTGTTCATCACATATTGCCTACAGGTCTTTCAGCTCTCTGCAGGCAGGACCACACACTGAAAAAATATCAGCCTGAGGTTGTTACAGCAAAATCAAAACTGATATTTCTTTCTGGAGGGGAAAACCCATCTGAAGACTCTGAAAGTTATATTCGACACTAAAGTCAGTTTCAAGAACCACATCAGCGTTATCTGCAGGAAACCTGACCACCAACTCGGATCTGCTAAAACTCCCAGCACAAACATAAAGACTTCCATGTCACAATCAAAACTATGACAACAGAGAACAGACTGGTACCGATCAAATCAAACATGTTTGATTTAATCGAAATTGCGTCAAGAAGAGAAAGAATCAATGTCAGATTACATTTGTCTGAACAACAGACATGACGACTGATGTTGCGACTCAGCACCCCGGCTGCCCCCGACTGTCTCCAACGTACCTCGTACTACCTGCGACTGCCCCCCACGTTCCATCATATCAGAATTGAGCTTAAAAATCAGGAGGTCAGTGCCTAGCTTCAGTGATCTCCACTGCCACACCTGATGAACTATGAGCTTAAACATTCTGTGTACGCAGAGCTGGATTGCACCCATATGTTTTTAAATAGCCCCTTTATCCCATCCAAAACAACAAGGTACTTATTCTGCCCTACAAAGACAAAGTGCAGTAACTACGCCAACACTGAAACTCAAAATGCCTTTGATGTTGTCATACTGCCCAGTCCAACATGTTGGACGTATAATAGTGGCGATGCTTTTACGGACTTTATGGACTTTCTTATTAGGAACAAGCAAGATGTTTTGCCACAAGACAGGTGTTATAAAGTCCATTTCCAGTCTAAACTCAAATGTGTGGTGCCTTTTGGGTTTTGTAGGGCAGTATTATCATGGCAGTTAGTCCTGTTCTGCTCTGTACTGTAGTAATCTGACTGCTTTGTATCTATATAACTCCAGTCATTTGGTAGTTATCCGTTGTTATCACTCTGTTAGGAGTGTGTAGAGGTAGTTAAGGCAATATGTCCAAACCACTCAGTATAAACACACCCATTTATTACAGTCCTAAACTGTGTACCTACTAATTAAGGCTGATAATATGTAGCTATAAATGCTTATGAACTGTTAAGACTTGAAACAGCTATAAATGCTTATGAACTGCTTTGGGTTTAACTAAGCATCAAAACTTTTGCTTCCAGTCTTTTCTCTCCATGTACTCCAGGAAGGGTGCAAACCCGAAGACATACACACTCTCAGTCTCTCTCTCTCTCTCTCTCTCCTTTTCTCTCTTACTCTCTCTCTCACTCTCTTTCTCTCTCTCTCTCACATACACATTTCTCCAAGCATCAGGCCTCAGTGCATGATAAGCCTGTGCAGCGCTGGCTGTGGGGGGAGGGCTCAGTATTTGCGCTGCATTGCTCATAATAAGCTCCCTGTCCGCGCGGCGTGGAGCCAGCCGGCTGCCTCCTCTCTGAACAGCACCTCTCCAGCATGCCAATTACACATGAGGTGGCCTCAGCGTGCGTCTGCCTGGCCAGCTCTACGCCCCCCTCTGACCGGCTCTCTTCCCTGGTGCCTACGGGCCAAGAGCGTGTGGAAATAAGGCAGAGCAGGTAGAGGAGCCAGGGGCGCGGCACTCAGACCAGCGGCACATGAGACAAATGTCTGTAGCTTTTGTAAAAAAGAAACCAAAGCTGCTCCAGCCTGACTTATCATTTGAACGCTAAACATGTCCGGAGAAGTTCCATTGTTACCGGTGATAGTGCTAACGTGAGCTCACTTCGCCAAACCACGCTTGCAGAATTTGAGAAACGAATAAGCAAAGCCACCACAGACAAACTGACAAACTCAATTAAAAAGTAGGTTGACAAGGAGGAGGCGGGGCCTCTAGCCCACTACAAAGCTGGGCCGTGCATTTGAATACGAGTGTCCACTGGAGTGGTGGGCAGCTCACGCAGGAGCCTATGGACAGCTGTCCTGTCTTGCTCGCAAATACCTGCTACTCCCGCGACGTCTGTGCCATGTGAGAGACTCTTTTCACTTGCAGGTAACGTCATACAAAAGAAGAGGGCAGCCTTACACTCAGACAATGTACACTCAGACACGATTGTCTGTCTGAGCAATTGGCTCAAGGAGACATAGGGCGGTATCATGCCGCGGCACACTGTGCATTCGCGACATGCGCATGGTGTCATTACTATTCTGTGCCAGCGCATTGTTAATTTTTTCAGGCAAAAAAATCACCTTGTCTAGATAACAGATGACACTGCGCCGTCACGGCTGTGTTAGCGAAAAGAAGAGGTGTGGTCTGGCGCAAAGTGTGCCAGATGCTATTATAAGGACGCAAAAATTAAATCCGCCAGTGACCAACAAAACCCTGGTCTGTCGTCAGTTGCGCATTGCTAAAAAAGCTATTTTATGGGCGCACAAAACTTTGGGATGTAACGAGAGGGATCCCCCTCTGTTACATTACATTACATTACACTTAGCTGACGCTCTTATCCAGAGCGACTTACAGATATTTACAGGGTTTCAGTTACAGTCCCTGGAGCAGTGTGGGGTTAGATGCCTTGCTCAAGGGCATCTCAACCATGGGTAGGGTGGGATTTGAACCGGCAACCTTCCGATTGCAAGACCAACTCCCTAACCACTAGGACACAGCATGAGTCGCTCTTAATGAGTCGCTGTTAGGGAACGATGGCTATCCACTAAAGGCATGGTTATTAACACATACATCATGCCAACAACAGTGCTTAAAACGTCTTCAAGCTCCAAAAAGACTACGAATCTGATTATTTACTAAGTGCAAAGACATAAACACTGATACATATTTTGCAATAATGCATATTTATTGCGCAATCAGTTTTTTTAAATAACCATATACACATTGTTCATAACCAAAGGGAAATTATGTGTTTCACACAAGTGAAAAAAACAGACCTAAATATCCATCCCCAAAGATTAACTGCTCATGCACGAGCAGATCGGTCTTCAAAGAAAAACGCTCCTGATGGGAAACACGCCATCGTAATAGCAACAGGCCATGGACGGCTGGCTTTTAAAGGGAATGAGAGTATAAACTCTGATTGGGTTATTGCACACCCCTATGATTAACTTAGGACCAACCCTTTTGAACCATGTGCCTGGCGCAATGTTCACTTTTCCCGTCGTCAAAATAGCATATTGTCTCGGGAATGCACGACAGACTTTAGACAATGGGCATATGATTGTGAAAATAGAGCCCATAAAGTTGTCTGTTGTCAGATCCTGTAATGTTAGCTTAGGGTGGGTTTTTGATTTTAGGAGTTACTGTAACCCCAGGTCCTCTTTTGGGTTTGAGTAGTTATGTTCCAGATACTGTAGCTTTTGATTTTTGGTCAGCTGAAGTGCCTGTTTGGGACTCAGCCTTACCCATTTCTGAATTTTATTTATTTAGCTGTATTTGTATTGCATTGTTGAATAATGCACCTGGCCTAATTGGTTTGCTGGTATGTGCTTGACCTTTTTCTTTAGAATTTCATTTATGAAACACACTTCACCAATAAAAATGTGGATTTCAAATCTTGTCTTCTTAGTGTATTCAAATGATTAGTCAAGCACTACAATTTTGCAATGTCCTAGAATTTGAATTCTTTATTTGGGGGCCATTAGCAGATATGAGATTAAAATGCGATTAATTAGATTAATTAATTACAAATCCTGTAATTAATTAGATTCATTTTATTCATTCATTCATTCATTTGTTAAAACACCCATGAGGCTGAAAGGACTTAATGGGCATAAGTAGTGTTTTGACAAGTTTTAGGCAGGTGCACACAAAGTGTACACACACAGGGGTACACACAAAGTCAGGGATTTTGCAGGATTACAGTCAGGTGTATGATCAACCAATTACACCAAATTGGTTGTATATGTCAGGAAGCCTACATCCACAGAGGATCTGTGGTTAGTTCTTCAAGATGTTTGGAGCAAGCTACCAGCCGAGTTCCTTCAAAAACTGTATGCAAGTATACGTAGAGGAATTGATGCTCTGTTGAAGGCAAAGGATGGTCACACCAAATACTGATTTGATTTAGGTTTCTCTTTTGTTCATTCACTGCATTTTGTTGATTGATGAACATAAATGATTAACACTTCCATTTTTGAAGGCATTCCTAGTTGACAGCATTTTTTTCACACCTGCCTAAAAAAAATATATATATACACATTTATTTACTATATGAAAGAATATAATACTATTAATAACAGTAGAAATAGTGTTAGGGCTCGGCACAGAATCGTCCTAACTTTACCCCCTGGCAGCATACCTGCACCCACATTCAGTGTATTGTTCAGTGTTCACTTGCAAGATACAGAATTTTACATTGAGGTGTACTACATTACATTACACTGCATTTAGCTTAGTCTTACCTAGAGTGACTTACAGTGAATTGGGTACAGGGACAGTCCCTGGAGCAATGTGGGGATAGATGCTTGATGCTTGCTCAAGGGCACTTCACCTGTGGATGAGGGTGTAGGAGAGCACTGGTCATTCACCCTCCCCCACCCACATTTTTCCTACTGGTAAAGATGGGAAAAACAGTATGTTGACTGTCGAGTTACAAACAGAAGGAGATGGACAGAAAAAGGTCAAAGCCATTAGAAGTGTAGAAACGAGCAAAAGATGAAGGTATGCAACTCTTCTCTGCATGGTCACGTTATCCATGCTATGAATGAAGGGCTAATGTTAATCCTGGTATAACTCTTACGTTTGTTAGCCTTCTAGTTATGATGCTACGATTGCAACAATAATTCGGTCTTAGCTCAACAAACACAAGATCTAATTTCACCATAAGATTTGGCTTTGCAACAAAACGGTTACAAGTTTAGGAGGGGGTCTCGCCCGGGGAGTAATTCAATGTAGAACCGCCACTGCTTTAGGTAATGCTTAATGAGGAGTCTGTCGTGCTGTTTCATAGACAGCTACACCTGCACTTGACTGACCCATCTGCGCCGACAGCAAGTCACTGACGACCCAGCTCTGTCCATTTGGCAAAGCGCACGGATTCACTGCACTCTCCCAACATCATAATTTCCTCTGCTATCATTCTCACGTGTTCATCTAGTTGTGTTGTGTGCGGATCCTGTGGAATACGACGTTATTCTGCTCTGAACGTGTTGTATATTTAGCTCAGTCCCGGTTTGCCTAACCTCTGGCTGAGCCAAGTCCCCACACGAAAAATGTTACAATGTTTTATATCGTGTTTGGTGACGTTCAGAAATATTGACATTCAGCATTAAGAAGCTGTTAACAGTTAATACTGTTACATTCCAAAGTATACCGTTGATATATACCGTCTACCGTCTATGGTTCAACTTATACCGTGATATAAATTTTAGGCTATACCGCCCACCCCTAATGGGGGGTAACTATGTTCCCGAGATTCCTATGTTTCCACTGTCCTTTGTTTGTAGTGCCCTATGTTCCCAGAGTCCAGACCTGCCTGTCCTGCCAAAAAACATTAGCCCTCTTATTCAGCAAAACATTAGCCCTCTTATTCAGGTTCCAGGCAGTGAAACTACATAGACAATGTAGGTTTCCAAATTTCACCATTTGTCAGTCACTTAACGTTACAGGAAAAAAAAAAGACAAAAATGAAGACACCCTAGAATCAAGATGTAATGCTCTTCAAAAACTACCATGCAAAGCCAACATGGCCCCAAATCAGATACACATGCCCCCACACTAAGGCTTGAGAGTGAAGGAAAGCAGCAGCGAGAAGAGAAGGGAACCAGTGAAAATTGAGTGATCACGCCATCCATCACGGCGCTGAAGTTTACTAAAGGACTTGGCAGTTTGAGAAAGCTGTAGGCAGGCAGACAGGCAGGCAGGCAGGCAGGCAGGCAGGCAGGCAGGCAGGCAGGCACAAGTGAGCGACTGAGCTCTCAGATCCCAGCTCCCAGCTCCAGTGAAACCGTTCTCATAACTTATTCAGCGTGAGGCATCTCAGGGTACGTGCTGCCCTAGGATAACCCTGCCTGCAGCAGCAGCATTAGCAGCAGTATTAGTAGACCTAGCTGACGCTTCAGGCCACATTATTTAAGCCCTAGCTATAGCTCTCCCTCAACACCCCACATTTGGGCGTTTCTGGTTCCCCCCCTTCCCTGCTGGCCTCCACATACACACATACGGCTCAAGAAGGAGGGGGCATCTGATCTGCCCACTTCAGGCCACATCATTCAAGCTTCACCCCCCCCCCCCCCCCCCCCCCCCCCCCCCACAGCTGGAAATATACCTCTCAAATTTTTGTTCCCGATTTTGATACGTTGAGAGGAACGGATGGATGCAAGTAGTGCGAGGTAATCAAAGGCAGCTGTGGATCTCAGTCACCCACAACCGAGTCGTCATGTTTGTCGGGCAGACAGCTTTAAATCTTAAACAATTTCTTCCATTGTTGATGCAATTCAGATGGAATGGAATATGACATGACCGGTACCAGTCTGGGGGGGGGGGGGTCTGTTACCATCTTAAAGTTCCACATTCAGCAGGGTCGGCTTTCCTGCTGCCCTCCACACACACACACACACACACACAAACACACACACACACAAGGCTCGAGGATGATAAAACCATCAGTCTAAAAAAAATGCATTTTAACATTCTAAGCTGCTGGTTGTGCCTCACACACACACACAAACCAAAACACACACACACACACGGCTCGTGGATGAGGGAGCATCTGCACACTTAGCAGACGCTTCAGGCAACATCATTGCAGCCCCAGCCCTCCCTAAAGCTGGAAACAATTCGCTGCCTTTTTAAACCTGTATTTTGATACGATGGCACGTCACAGGTAAATGGTAAACTGACTGCATATACAGCATGGGTCAAAAAGAAACTGGACCACTTCTGAAATGATTATATTTCCTGAAAGAAACTTTTTTTCAGGGGTAGTTTATTCTAATAGCCATAGTGGGCATCCCCTTGCTTTCACGGTCATAAACCATGATATGACTGGAAAGAGAATGGACTAAGCTTTAATTTGCAAAGATTTCAATTGTGGTAGCCTAAAAAATTAAGCAGATATAGTCATTTAAACAGTGCTCCAGTTTTTATAGCCCACCCTGTATATAGCACTTTGATGTTCTCAGCAGAGTACCCAAAGTATTTCACTGAGGATGCCTCATGTTCACTCATTCACACACCGATGGTGAGGCTGCCACGCAAAGCACCAACCAGCAGACCGGGAGCAGGATGGGGGACAGCCCCTATATCTCCTGAGCCACTGTTGATCCCAAGGTAGTGTGAGGTAGTCAAAGGCAGCTGCAGTGCTCACATCATGACATCACATCATGTTTGTTGGGAGACGGATTTGTACCATTAACATTTTTTTTTTTTCCTTCTATTTTTGATGCAAGTCAGATTGAACGATATGTTCAGTATCAGTGTGGGAGGTCTGCCCCATCTTAAAAATGTGTGCGTGTGTGAACATTCAGGATCTGTTCCCTCCGCTCCCCCTCTGGCAGCTGCCACACACACACACACACACACACACACACACACACACACGGCTCAAGGAGAAGGGAGCATCTGCCCACTCAGCACTTCATTCACGAAGCAAACTGCAAAAGATGGAGAAGAGGGGAAGAGGGGCCTGCCTGCCTGCTGCCTGCCTAATCTGGAAACAATCAGGAGGAGCGAGCTGAGCTTTGGACGAGGCCGAGCAGCGCCTCTGGCCAGAACGGACAATGGCCGCCCATCAGACTCCGTGATTGCTGGAAAATGAGGCGAGACAAAACAGCCGCTGGGAGGCGAAGATTACGTCAACGTGTTTACTGGGAGGTCAAGACGACAGCACTAGGAAGGGAGGGGGGGGGGGGGGGGGTCTGGCTTGTGAATCTGAACTAATCCTTGTGTTTAGAGAGTCATTTAAAAAACAACAGATTTGTTTGTTTTGTTGTAAACAAATCTCAGAGACAGAAAAAAAACACCCGTCACTGAGCAAATTTCAACTGTGAGGGCGCAGCCAGTGAAGGACAACTTTAATTTGAAATTCTTTGCAATGAAAAATCTTCCAGGAACAGACTTAAATTAAACCACCAGTCTGGAAAAAAACAGTGTTTTTACATTCGAAGGTGCTGGTGGTGCCTCACACACACACAAAGACACACACACAGACACATACACAGGCAAAACACACACAGAGAAACACATAGACAAACACCGACAGACAGACAGACACACAAACACACACTTCTGATGGGGTCTGTGGCATTCATCATTTGGTGGCTTTGTAAGTGAAGACAGACAGGGGAAAAGAGAGAGAGAGACCTCAGAGAAGAACAGAACCCTAAGACTCTGAGACTCTGAGTTTTTTCTTTGGAGTTTCAGTGGGGAACTCAACCTCAACCCAGAAAATCCTCACAACACTCTGAGTCTGAGTGACAACACACATCAAGTGCTGCCACAGCCTGAGCATCCACCACAAGTGTCTTTACCAATCGTACGCATCCAACAAACAACTGGTAAGTACAGTGTAACCGAAATCCACATAAGAAGCCTCTTATTATTACTTTGACTTCAACATTTTTCCAATGCCAAAATCCACTGGCTAGTTTGAAGTTAAACACATAGCCGCTTAATTAGGGCAAGGCTCACTGTGCTAGGGTAAGAATATCATCAGGGTATACTGCCCTACGAAGCCAAAAGGCAGTAACTACATATTTTGTCAAAGCTGAGTTTAGACTGGAAATTGACTTTATAACACCTCCTTTGTCTTGTGACTAAATCAATTGCTT
>CM050211.1:6540000-6552500 GCA_027475355.1 Coilia nasus
GCTTAGATTGAGTGGGCACTTAAGAACTGTAACCAAACACAGATAGATTTGCCTCTTGTGGTTCAGACAATGGATATATTTGCTTTGTAGGATATGTGACCCAAGCTAAAAGAGAGAGCTAGCAGAGTGTGTTGGCTGCCATTAGTCTAAGTTACATCTCTTTTGAATAAATATTTTAATGAGTCTTGGAAAGGAAACCGAACTCTCGAGCCCTTAGTCCAGCTCCTGACCGGCCTTGGACAGCCAGCAAAACACTACATGTCCAGCAAACGCACACACTTTCTGCAGAGACTGGGCAGATTTTTGTACGCGTTTTGTCAGTGGGTTCAGATGAATCATAAATTTGGCTTTTCACACACCTACATGGCTAGTCTCAAATCCTTCCTCTTTCTCTTCATTTTTCACACACACTCATGCATACACACTCACACACAGTCACACACCCTGTCACACACACTCACAGACTCAGACTCACACACACACACACTCTCGCAGACACACAGACACACTCTCACACACACATTCTCACATACACTCACACACAGTCACACACCCTGACACACACACACACACACTCTCACACCCACACACACCCTCACACACACACACACTTTCTTTCTCAGCGCTGCCAGCGCAGGGAGGCCGGCTGCTGGCCCTCATGGCTGCTTTGATGAGGGTAAAGGAGGCCGCAGCCAAAAGAGGGGTGTGGGGGTAGGGAGGGGTGGGGGATAGGGAGGTGCAGCGTAATTAGCAAAATTAGACAGCTGTGGCCATGACAACACAACAGAAAGACTTCCTTCCAAGATTTCAATGTGAATATGGACCGTACCAGCGCAGAGAACCCCGAGTAAAACACCGGAATCTTACTGAATTGCTTTAATAATTTGCTTGAAAAAAAGTGGATTATGTCTGACTTGCATAGGTATAAACTGAACTAGCAAAGGTTGAGAAAAATGGGTCTGTTTACATCCAAGTCAACATATCTTGTTGACTTTTTAAATTATATGTTACCGCTAAAGTTTCCCTGACAAACCAACATGTTGAACCCACAGCTGTTCATAAACTCTTGTTTTGATTAGGAGTGCCTGTATTGCAAACTCACATAACACAACAGATGGAAACAAGCACAAGCTTGCATTTACTTTAGCCAAATTGTCATCAGTGCACTTGACAATTATGCAGATAAGCTGGCGAGAAACCCAGCGGATGTCAAGGGAAGGAGGTTAGGAGTCGGGCTTACGTGCAGGGCTGTGCTGGGGCTGGGACTGGGACTCGGACTGCTCCGGGCTCACGTCTCTCCACCACGGCCGGAACCGCAGCAGGCTTTGGATCGACTCGTCCTCAAACAGGTCGGCCCTGGAAGGTGGAGTATGTGGGAGTGTGGGGGTGGGGGTGGGGGTGGTGTTGTTGGGTTGTGGGGGGACACAAACAATTAGAAAACCCACTGATCCCCAGGAGGCTACATGCTTCAATTGTCTCTTGTCTCATGCAAGTCCAAAACATCCACGCGTCCAACGATTCAATTCAAGTTTTAAACAGAGGCTTGCTTTTTTTGTTCTCCACTCACAAATAATGGTCAGCGTCAAACTTGTGCTGTTCGGATTCTAGTCGGCCACTTCTCCTCGCGGCTGGACTTGTGCTGTCTGGGTCTTTCACATCAATGACATCACTCAGTTCCTCCTACTCAAAAAAACACAAGAGTGAACAAAAAAAAAAAATCAACCTTGTGATGCTTCGTGACCTTGTGTGTCTAAGCATTTCGCAACAGTCTAGGCTGGCAGACTGTAGACTGGTTCACTTTAAAACCTCCACCACGTCTCTCTCTCAACACTGGGCTCAGAAAGCCGAGGCCTGGCTCTACATGCTGAGCTCATTAATAATCAGCCACTGACATCTGCACCAGTGCTGGAGTGCGGCGCTGGTGCATAGCAACCAGACATGGTTTCTTTTGGGAGGCTGTCTGGGCCATGATAATGCTCGCTGTCTGGTTTTTGTCACTGATGCCGCGGGCGACACTGTGTTGCCTTGAGCCTCAATTCTGTTCTCATACTATGTGTAGTGTATTGAAGACTATACACACACAGACAGACAGACAGGCTGGACTGGGACTGAGGGCTTTCTCAGGACAGTCCTGGAGCAGTTTTGGTGTGTGCAACTTCGCATCTTAGGTTCAGTTTATCAGACATTCTGCAGAGGTCATACTGTATATATGCTACTTGCTATTTTATAATATGCATTTCATATAGGCTACATGCCATTTTGTGTGGAAGTGGAAGCTTCTAAGGTTCAGCTCATCAGACACGTTGCAGAGGTCATTCAGTGTTATGCATTAGCAATGTGACCATAGGAACTACTGCAGCCCTGGGAGGGGAATCACTTACATTAATGCATACCACCGCCTGAACTATGCCCTCTGTCTCCCAGGGGGTGTCTGAGCTGCTTTAAACAGCTGCTTGTTCTCTCAAGTGAGGTGCCATGTGGGAAGACTGGTGCTAGAAGACTAGTGTAGAGACATGTGTTCTTTATGTCGTCAATCTTACTTCATGTCTTTTTACCATAAGCCTTAATAACCTATCCACACTCTACATTATGGAACTGCTTTGGGTAGATCAAGACATGCTAGACAACATATCAGATGGCATTAATTAAGCAAGAGCCAAAATCCTCTCCCTTTTTCTACAATTGGTATCATCTGGCATCAATAACAAGCACTTTCTATGGGTAAAACAGTCCTTTATTAAAACCAACTGGTGGCAGATACAAAGAGAGAGAAGCTTTAATTCACAAGTAGCCCCTCTGACCAGGTTTGAGTATATGTGTGCGTATGTGTGTATATATATGTGTGTGTGTGTGTATATATGTGTATGTGTGTATATGTGTGTGTGTGTGTGTGTGTGTGTGTGTGTGTGTGTGTGTGTGTGTGTGTGTGTGTGTGTGTGTGTGTGTGTGTGTGTGTGTGTAAATGTTTGTGTGTATATGTGTATGTTTACTTGTAGTTTGGTGAAGACTCCGGAGTGGAGGTGTGTGTGTGTGTGTGTGTGTGTGTGTGTGTGTGTGTGTGTGTGTGTGTGTGTGTGTGTGTGTGTGTATAAGTGTGTGTGTGTGTGTTCACCTGT
The DNA here is from genome assembly GCA_027475355.1 of Coilia nasus. NCBI lineage: Eukaryota > Metazoa > Chordata > Actinopteri > Clupeiformes > Engraulidae > Coilia > Coilia nasus. The sequence goes on from CM050211.1 coordinate 6,543,117, forward strand.
AGCCTGGTGAAAACCCCTGAGCGGAGGTTGCCAAAGCCGTACTTCTGCAGCTGCTGCAGCTCCTCCTCTGCGCTCTCTGTGTAGGCCGTCTGCTCCACCTGCCAATCAAACTCCTCTTCTTCCTCCTCCTCCTCCTCCTCCTCCTCCTCCTCTCCTCCCACCTTCAGTTCAGCACCTGCGCCCCCCGCACATGGCTCTGCAGAATAGGCAAGGCAAGGAGGAGTGTGTGAGAGGGTATTTAAGGAAGAGTGTGTGAGGGGGTATTTAAGGAGGAGTGGGTGAGGGGGTATTTAAGGAAGAGTGTGTGAGGGGGTATTTGAGGAGGAGTGTGTGAGGGGGTATTTGAGGAGGAGTGGGTGAGGGGGTATTTGAAGAGTGTGTGAGGGGGTATTTAAGGAGAAGGATTGTACAGTGATTAAAAGGAAATCACAGGAGATCAAGTCTCAGAAAACCCATGGTGCAGAAAAGGTGTAATTTGGGAAACAGGTGAGACACTTGCGCGCACACACACACACACTGCATGCACACGCACTCAAACTATATGATGCATGCATAGATATCACACATGACACACAAAGGCCTCTCATTCAGTCTACACACAGCTGTACATGGACAAACACACTCATTCTCTCTATCTGTCACTCTCACACACACACACACTCTCTCACACACACCCACTCTCTCACAGACACACACACTCTCACAGACACACACACTCTCTCTCTCTCTGTCTCACACACACTCTTTCTCTCTTACACACAGACTCTCTCTCTCTTAAACACACACACACACACACACACACACACACACATACACACACACACACAGACAGAAGTGCAGTGTTTTTGAATGGCCATGTGAACACATTTGGCACATACCTAGGTCCTCCACCAGAGGCTTGGCAGAGCGAGAGCCGCGGGGAGCCAGTAGGCTGGTGAGCATCTGCAGTCCCTCAAAGTGCTGGCCCGCAGTCTCCTTGGGCACACGCAGTGTGAACACACCTAAAACACACACGCACACACACACACACACACACACACGCACACACACGCACACACACGCACACACACGCACACACACGCACACACACGCAGCAATAGCGTCAGGAACAACCGCAACAGAAACCATTGCTGTCCACACACACCACTGACACTTCCATTTGCTGCTGTTGTTAAGTGGCTCCGTCACAGGCCAGGCTCGGTTTTTAACTGGTCATAGGCACACACAATGTGAAACCACCTGAAACCCACACCACAGCCACAGTGTCAAGAACCACTGCAGCATCAGTACACTCTTAGAGACTAAGGCTATGTCCACTTCAGAATGATTGTTGTCCTCAGGCAATGCTCCCCTGTTCACATGGCTATGTCACTGGCTCCATTTCTAATCTTTTATGGTTCTAGAGCCCGAAAATGACAAGGCTAGTGGGACAGACGGACAGAAATGTGACAACTTTGTTGCATCGCTACTTATGTTGACATATTAATGTGGCTGTAGACTGAAATATGTGCAGTGGGGGGGAACCATGTCATCTGACATTCATCTGAGTCGTCTCAGCGGGGTCTTAACCTGATCTTGTTTTTGTCTCTTCAACAGTTCACCACAAATCAGCCACCACCCCCCCCAACGCTAATAAGCCTGTGCCTCAGAGGCTGTGTTTGTCATTCAAAATAAACACTTTCGTGGCCCCAATAGCCAGGCATGTCAGCACATGCGTGTGTAATGAAAGATATAATTATGGTGTGATGCATGCACAATTGCGCTTAATTAATCACTCTGAGAGCCAGCGTTCACACTCGTGGTTTAGGCCTCTTGTATTTATGCTCCTGCCAAAATAACGGCTAAAAAAAAAAACAGACAAGAAAAACAAAACACTACACAGGAGAACAAGCTTCGAGTCTGCCAGCAAAACCATTTCATATTCTCATGCATTTTAAACACCTAATAAAAATTTCAACACACTGCCTGAGTATTCACCTTAAAAATGCATTATGTCATTAATTACATTGGCCGACTGCCCCAGAAAGACATCTCAATGATTTGTAATTACAAGTGTAAACTCACTCCGTGATTAGGGGGGTGTTATTACCAGCTGCTAGTGAATCATTTACAGGCGGCGCGCGTGTCACAGAAGGAAGTGGCAGACATAAGGGCAGCGGTGTCGGGTTAAATATGTCACACGTCTTATAATTAAGGCTCCGTAATTGACAACTCATTAAAAGAGCTGCCACATCAGATGGCTATTAGATTAGACTGAAGCACCCTCCCCCACCCCAAACCCCCCTTTCCCACACACACACAAACAGACACAATCAGCGCCCCCATTTAGCATGTTGTAAGTGACGCACCAAGACAGAAATCTGAACCACCCTCCCCCATCCCATAAGCAACGCATCACATCGGTAAAGATGTTGCGGGAAAAAAAGAAATAAGGAAAACAACATAGGGTGAAAAAAAGGTTATGGAAGCGATCAGGACAAGAGTGTGACAGCGTAAGTCATGTAGGAGACAGAGAGAAGACAGAGCTGGTAATGGCAATGATGGGGCAAATGGTCAATTAAATGTTCAGCCGCTGTCGGTAATTGAGCCGTCTGCTCGCCTTTCAGCGAGTGTGGAGGAGACACCAGGGATCAATCAAGCCCTTCTGAAGGACGTCCTGCTGTGTGCTCAGTGCAGCAGTGTCAAGCGGTAACGAGTCAGCACAGAGGGTAAACTCACAACTTCTTTTCCTTGGCATTTATCCTCTTCGCTTGCACCTCTACCTTGCATGCACCACGATGCAGATGCTTGATGCTTAAGCAGATTTCAGTCCAAGCCAAGACTTTGCTTCTCACAGCATAAGTTATATACCAGTGTATTTATGATGTAGGCTATAATATCAACCTATGCATTTATGTACGTTCTAGGGATTTAGATGTTTGTTAGAACTGTTTGAACGTAGGTGGAAGGCGGAGCCCTTTAAGGCAATGTTTTCAACAATAAATGTACTTGTCAAGTTGTGGTAGGTTTTCAAACAGACATGTGTCTTTGAGACAAAAATGCAACAACAATGCAATAACACTTAACCAGCAATTAGAGAAACAACAGCTTAAAACAGGGTAATAAGCAAAACTTACCTTTATCAATATCAAATGATGCTTTTTCTCTTCCATCCTCTACTATTCTTCCAGGTAAAGTCAACCTTTAGGGTTAGGGCAAATATAAAAATAGATGTAATATCTGCAATATCATTTGCCCCTTTCTTTCTGTTGAGTACTTGTATTTAAAATGTGTGTACATACACTTTCCTCCGTAGTGTTTTTTTATTTTATATTTTTCATGACACTGTTCTATTTCCTAAACTGTTGAGTCAGAAAGAGCTCTGCAGAAGAATTCTAATGTGCCCGTACTGTTGGTTTATGCACAAATGACAAAAAAAAACCTTGAACCTTGAAGTTGAACCTTAAACCTTGTACACTGCCTTTAAGTTTAGGTCCAACAGAAATTGGTAACTACAACCCAAAGTAGCAGTAAAAATGGAGTATAGAGTTAGTAACACAATCTAATAATGAAGTTTTTTTAAGAACAAAGGTAAGAGTCCGCACATAATCAACGACTTATTTGCCCCCCAACTGACCTTAGAAAGTATGGCTTGGCATAGAACTTGAAGTCGTCTCCATCAATGTACAGGTCAAACTCTGACGTCCGGGTGTAGGGAACACGGATCACCAGGGTGAGGAACTCTGAGTCCTGACTCAGCTCAAACGCTGGAGTCAGCATGATGTTGTTCGTTCTCTTGAGGGAAATCTGTCACTGAAAGAAAAAGTAGCAAAATTGCGACGTTGCGTTTCATTGCATTAAATGATCACATAGACAAGACTATATGACTTGTACCAACACTTCCACCTTGTGGTGAAAAGGATATTTACTGCAACGCAGTCTGCATATCATTAACCTGACACATCTGTCAACTACCCTGTTGAAACAACTAAAAAACACACTAGAGTTGTATGTCTTATAATAATACGCTCCTTGTTTAATCGGAGGAATTTCTATAATAGCTTTACTTAAACAGCTATTCAGAGAACAACTCTAACTTCCAATTGTCCTCTTAGGCTGCTTTCACACCTAGCTCAAAGTGGACACACAAATGTTTTGAATAGCAACGCGTTGTGGTGAATCTACAACCACCATAAAACAGTGCAATCCAACATTAAATCTTTCTGTAACTTCAGCAACAGCAAAACACCCCTCCTATATGTCCACATTAACATGACTAGTTAGGTTAACACCAGATAACATTATAAACAGTTCATACCTAAATGAAAGCGCTGGAAGGAGGATCCACAATCAAAACGATTATCTGAATAGCCCTAGCCCCATATACGATAGTCATTTCAGAATCAAACTTCGTCAAATGTGCACAGAAAACACCAAAACATGCTCAACGTGGTTCGAGCACTCGGGCTGGACATTTCCTTACATATGACCAGGCGTTACCGTAATGTACCAAGTAAATTGTATTTACAACCTTTGGATTATGACTCACGCCACCTACTGTAGTGGTGGAAGAACAGACGTGCAGGAATGCCCTATTTTGAGAGTGTGCAAAAGTTCTATGTCCTATAATTGAGTTTTCCTTCATCAGTAAATAAAAAAAAAACACATACATTTTTTTAATAAAATTATCATTAGGGACTATCTGCACAAACAGAGCAAACGTGACCACACAGTGTGATGTTACTATCAGTAAAGACAGATGAAAGTCTGTCATTAAAGGAGAACTTCGGTGTAAAATGAAAATTGGCATGTTAAAAAATCATACCGAGTTGGTATGTGTACTGAGGAGCAAAATTGATTTAGCCTGTTGCATTCAGAGTTTAACTATTTTTTACCGTTTGTCCCAGAAGGCTAACAATGGAAGTGGTAGGTGCCCTCAGACGAAGCATGACGACTACACTATTTTTAAACCATTAAAACAGCTCGAAGAATCTCCACACTCCATCGGTAGTATAACACAGGTCCTGACATTAAAAACGAGGCACTGAGAACTTTGTAAGTGTACACAACATTTATTAATAAAATAGTTTTGACAGGCAGTACCTTGCTGTAGTTTCTCATCACCGCCATGATGAAAGTCCAAACAAGTCGATTGTACTACCTCTTCTCCTATTCTTCCTGCTGGTTCGTGTTCCTCAATCAACTTGTGCGGACTTTCATCAATTTTGCTCCTCAGTACACATACCAACTCGGTATGATGTTTTAACATGCCAATTTTCATTTTACACCGAAGTTCTCCTTCAACAGCTTAAGTCCCTAGAGGCCCTCACCCTGTCAAAAACATCAGCTTTTGATGGACAGAATGTCTGTAATTTGCATCATAAAGCCTAAGCATGCGATGTAGGCTGCATTCAGACTGAATATCTGAAAACGGTGGCCTTTCTATGCTATTTTATTATGGTAACAGTGATTATCAAAAAAAGAAAATGAAATGAATTTGAAAACTACATTCTGGACCTGAATATTTGAAATATTTAAAATATTCAAGGTGAACTTCAAATAAATGTGTAAACATTGTGGATTTTAATGACCCTAAGGCCCAGTGATACAAATAGGAGGGAACACACAATTCACACAGCACTTTCTGCAAGTGTCTCCATCAACCCCTAACCTCGATACCTTAAAATATGCCAAAAGCAAACACACACACATAGAGAGAGAGAGAGAGAGAGAGAGAGAGAGAGAGAGAGAGAGAGAGAGAGAGAGAGAGAGAGAGAGAGAGAGACATTTCTTTATGAATCAGGTTGAAGAGTAAATATTCAGTCTTGGTTGGCAGTAACTTGTTTTTCATGGCAAATAATAATAAAAAATGACATAATCTTTCCCCACCTCTCAACCTTGGTCCTGTTTTTCAGGTTTTCTGCAGTTATACAGGGTAATATTCTTTTGGAGTTGTGTGTGTGTGTGTGTGTGCGTGTGTGTGTTTTAGTTTAAATTGCACATTTGGTGTCTGGTGAAACACATATTCAATCCTCTGTGTAATGCTTGTTACATAGTAAATTGACAATAAAGTACATTTTGCCTTTGACTTCCAGAAAGGCCTGTTGCTCTGCTTGCTTTTGATTTTGCTATGTGTCATGCCTCAAGCAACCCCGCCAAGCCCACCCTTGCAGATGGCACCCATCCCATTCTTGGGAGGTGGGTTCTGTTTAAGGTTCCTTCCCTTTACACATTCGACCTTACTCTTGGCACAGTTAGTAAATAAACTTGAATCAAACTGAACTGAATTGGCAGTGACTGCAACCTCAGGATTCAGCCTATTAACCTCGTTATAATAATAACTTTATGTCAACAACAACAGTGGGCCTCGCATCTGTTATTTTGGTAGGGCATTTCTGGGGTTTCACCCAAACTATCAAGATGAGCCAGTTCTCTCGGCTCTTCTGCACAGTACGGTAATCCAATAAAGGCCCTCCTACTCGCAGTGGATGATCTCGGGGCTTAGTCGAGTATCACCATCCTCGTAGCACGAAACGACTGGGGAAGCACTAGCAGAATGTCAGCTCTGGGTGTTATTTATCATTTACCGTCATGAAGGGAGAAGCCGATGCATTTCCGAGCAAACGGGACATTCGGTCACGATGAGAATTCACTGCAAAATCGTGGCGATTGCAGTATGTTTTGGAGTTTTTCTACTTTTGTACTTTTTAGGGGGGAATGCTGCCGACGAGCCGCCTTTGAGAGAAGTTGAGAAAGACAGATACTTTCTGCCTTCCTCTGGGCATGGAAACATAGTTTCAGTGAAACTGCCAGAAAAGTCACACGAAGAACCTCACGTAGTCCCAAAACACCCACGCCTGAGCCGAAAAGCTGTGAAAATACCAATCAGAGGAAGCGATGCCAATGCAAAGACTAGGTAAGAAATGTTACCCCTAATGGTGTTTTGCACGACTTCATTCCTATAGATAAATGGTTTGCATCCGCGTTCGCCATTCAGATATCGCATTACTCAATGAACTAACCTATGAAGTTTTATGCATGCAATGCAGTGAGTTGTGCTAGAATAGTTTGGTGCGGTTGAGCAACGCGTTGAGCAATTTTCACTCGCTTCTCTGAAGTTGCACACAGTCGCTGCAATAGCTGTTGCTGGTTGCTGCACGATTTCAAGATATTTCATGTTTTTCTCGACGACCAACTCCAGCGAGATGGCCGTTCTCTTTCAGGATGGCCATGACCTCTCCGTCAGAATTTTGTTATAAGAAAAGCATGAATAGTCTGCATTTGGAAGAAGCAGAATGTCCCTCCCACCCAGGCGAAAGCCTTGACAGCCTTTGAAGTTCATGTCTTGTGAAAAAGAGAGATGTCGAAATGATCCTACGTGGATGCCCGAACTGCTGTAAAGCATAGATGGAATGGTCAGAAAGGGAAAAGAATAAGGCAAAATTAAGAGCATAAAATGAAGGAAGCTTCTCTTTACGTCTCTCTTTGTGGATGAAATGGCATAGAGAAGTGCTCATTTTTTATCTGTCAAATGGGTGGAATGTTACAAACAGTGGAATGTTAGAAAAGATGTGGTCAGAGGTTACCTTGGCGAGGATGATCTCCATCAAGAATCACAGGAACATAGAACAAATCAATCAGTGTTTCTCCTTAATTAACTTAGAATGCTCCCCCAAGCCTTATTTAAAAAGGCATCGCACATTCAGGCCGCTGCATGGGTCAATAGCAAGTCAATACAGAGCTGTGATCCTGGAGTAAGATATGGGGTCACAGTGAGGTTGAAAGGAAAGCCCTAGTCATGGCAGTCAGTCTGAAGAATGTACTGATTCATGCTTAAGAGTCATTTGTATCCTTCACTTGGATCAATGACCCACACAAAAGAATCTTACCAACAGGGAAAATAAACCTTGTTGGGTATAATTAGTCATAATATGATGACATAATATCAGATTATGCAAGGCCTTTTTTCTAGTGAATACTGGCTGCTGCTCCACCTATGCCTATGCTGTGATTGTATTTGAAATCAAAGTCTAAAGGCCTATGTGGCTACATTATGATAATGACTTAACCAGAAAAAAAGGACGGTTTTGATTACGAAAACACTCAAGAGTGGACACACAAACACACACTTACACACGTGCACACTACGTGACACCTCAGTCTCTGCCAGGGAGGAGAAAGCTCAGGAGAGCCATCCATGTGTGGTTCCCAACCCCACTTTATATAGAATCTTGATTAACTCTTTCCTGCCCCACACATCCCCTCTACCTCTTACGCTCTCATCCTATCTCCTGGTCGGCACGTCGTTCAGCAGTGTGTTTCCTGCCCCGCTCATCCCACATATACAAACAAGGCTCCCCTGACTGGCCCGCATCACTTCCTGTGGACACAGTCTGGCGTCGCACTCACTGCAGGGAGATTTCCTGTCTCATCTGCGCAGCATAACCTCTTTTATTAAGGTCATGTTTGTGGAGCCCATGGCTAAAACAGGTGGGGTACAAAAGTTTTAACAGACTGCTACCTCACATACCACAAATGCTGTGTAATGTGAGATAATATGTGATTGGCAAACATTTGTGATCACTGTCAGTGGAGGAAAACAGTAAGCACACCAAAAAGATTGGGATGGCTGAGGGGGAGCGAAGCAATAACCAAAGTCTGTGCTCCAGGTCCTGAGCACATTCGTCAGTGCGGCTGGATCTAGTTTCATCCAGTTCAGGGTGTAGTGGTGTCTTACTTGGCCCTGTGTTTTCATGGCTGAGTCTTGCGTGTGTGTGTGTATGTGTGTGTGTGTGTCTGCCAGAATGACGTGGAAATAGCAAAGCTGTTCAGAATCTGCTGCTCTCAATTAATCACTCCCAACAGCAGAGCTTGAAGTACACGCTTGCCTACGTGTACACACATGCTATGAAGCACACTGCTGCAATACCCTTTTTTCAGTCCAGAGGAAATCATATCTGGAAATAATACGACTTGTTTGTCATAGGGAGTTTTGTAAATTGCTCTGACACTGTCGCATGCAGAGGTGTAGCAGTGTGAAGAAAGGTGGATAAATGTTGCACAACCATAACATCAGCAATTATGAAAAAACAAGTAAACGTGTAAAGATGCATTAACAGCCTTTGCATGCATTTAACCACAACTACACCGCTGGTCACAGGGCTTTATACGAGGCTGATAGTATTCACGCACTGCGCCTGATTTCAGCCTTGGCGGTGTTTGTCTGCGAGAAAAAATATGGGTCTACACCGAGAATATTTAATAGGGAAAGCTTGTCAGTGCTGCGATGTTGTCACGTTTGAGTCGCCTTGAGAGGTCTAATAAGAGGACCCCAGCTTTTGCTATCTGTCGTGCACACCACTTTTGCTGCTGGCATATTCTGCACCTTATTTATTTATCCATACT
>CM050211.1:6557500-6607500 GCA_027475355.1 Coilia nasus
AAACACCAACACGTATCGGTCCATTGGCCTTCATCGGGGTGTTGGTAACAAACAGAGTCAAGCCACATATTTTCCAGATGAGTTGCTAAACCAGCAGCAAAATTGCAACTATTTTTGAGAGTTCAGGACATCATGTAGAGAAAATTGCCCGGAAAAGTATTGGCAGCAGTAAGTCAGCTTATTTACTGGCAGTTTTCTTTTCTATCGCCTCACTGTCACAGTCATCATCACTGTCTGCTCGTCACGAGGTGACCCCCTGGCTTTGACCTGAATTATTTGGTAAATGCTCTGATCACTAAGGGGCTCAGATGGTAACAGAGCAGAAAATTGTTGTTGAAGAGTCAATGCATTGTGGAGAGGTTGTGCCCAAGCATCCAAGGCCCCCTGACTGCATGCCAGCCGCTGCTGGGGGAGCTTTCTGCTGAGCCAAGCAAGGGAAAGATGCCTTGGGGATAATTTTTGCACTCTTCGCTTGACACCTTGTTTAAACAGTGATGATGTTTTCTGGCAGCCCCCTCGGGACGCAGCCAGAGATTCTGCCCTCTCCTTGTGTTTTTCATTTTATCTATGTGTGTCTTACCCCTCCACAGTTCCCTTCACAGCATACAATACATACCACAACATTGAACCAGATAAGGTCATGTTACTGTGCTGAGTTATGATTTCTCTGCCTCAACATTGCAAGCTGTGCAGCACGCTGTGATGTTATAGATGCATATAGATTTCTGTACCTTCAGCTTCATCACTTTATTTCATTATGTACGCTCTCAACAGGTGTGAAAACTGATAGTTACGTACTTTTAGGAAAATACAGTTATCACCTTCGAGCCTGTGTTATTGGCCAAATAGTGTCAAATTGCTGCCTCTTCGAATGATAACACTGTGAAAATATTTGCTCTTTTCCAGTTGAGCCACTGGCCCCGTCCTTTGTCTGCCAAGTTTCACTACAGCATCTACCCCATTACCTTCTCTGTGGGGAACGCCGACGAGTGGAAGAAGCTTTTCAAACCGTGCGCTGCACAGAGGCTCTTCCTCCCGGTAAGGCCTCTCTTGTCTTTGCTCAGAAAGCACCATGTCAGCAACCATCTGTCTTCAGTGTGTTCTAAACACAGCGTTGGGAAATGATGGATTTTTGAGGTTTTGCGGTTTTGTGGGTCATGCAGGTCATCCTGAAGGATGTGGACGCGCTGCTGTACGTGGACACCGACGTGCTCTTCCTGCGGCCAATGGACGACATCTGGAGCTTTTTCAAAGCCTTCAACAGCACCCAGCTGGCCGCCATGGCTCCGGAGCACGAGATCCCCAAAATTGGCTGGTACAGCCGCTTCGCCCGCCACCCCTTCTATGGGGTGACGGGCGTCAACTCTGGCGTGATGCTCATGAACCTCACCAGAATCCGTAGCACCCGCTTCAAGGTGAGAAAACCGTGCCATTTCCTGTTCAGGGTTCCCGCTGTCATAGAAATCCTGGAAAAGTCATGGAAATTCAAAATGTAATTTTACAGGCCTGGAAAAGTCATGGAATTTTCTAAATTCATTGAAAATTCATTGATTTTCTCCCTAACACTACAGGGTTCTGTTAAGTTTTCATTAGGCCTTTAGAGTTGACAATAACTGCATTGTCAGTATTTTGAATTTGAACATTTTATATTTAGCCCTAAATTCTAAATTCTTAAGGTGACGTGAAGTTGTGGAAAAGTTTTGAAATTTTGTCAGTGAAAAAGACTGGGAATCCTGCCTTTTTATCAGTCTGCCACTGTCCACAATGCCTGCACATTCTTTACTGTAAATGTGTTATATATAAAGCACCGGTTTTTAGAGGTTACTGTGGAAATCCAGGGTAATGTGATTCATTAACCACACCACCCAAAAGCTGGTTAGAAATCATGAACAAACAGACAGTTTCCTAATCTATCCCTGTTCAGTATATTCAGTAGGCTGTGGGTTAAGTAAATTATGTTCCAGATGAGTTGCTACAGCAGCAGCAAAAGACCAACTATTTTTGAAAGTTCAGGACATCATGTAGAGAAAATTGCACCAAAAAAATATTGCCGGCAGTGAGTCAGCTTATTTATTGGCAGTTTTACAAGATGTGGACGTGTATGCTAGTTTGGCGACTCACCCGTTCCCACTCCTCTTTTCCTATCTTCTTTGCTTTTCTTCTTGAATCTTTTTATAAAACTCTTCTGTTTTTTTTTTCTTTCATTGTCATTCAGGCCGATGTGCCCTATCTTCTGTTGTATGTATGGCTTGTCTCCTGCTGCTTATCTGTTGTGGTGAACTGAATAACTACTCATATACTTGTCCTTGAACTTAAGCTTAGAGAACATGGTCACGCACTGCTTGTTTGAAACAGACTCTAAAAGCACACTGTGATAGAGGTCCTCTGGTCATACAACACTTTAATGGGAAAGATGCTGTGCTCCTATTAAAGTGTCTTACTTATTCAAAGGTTCTTCCTCTTCCTCTTGTGCTCTGCATGTTCTTCATACTACCCTGTTCTTTTTTTTTAGCTCACTGAGGTCATAAGTGGTACTTTTGATTAACATAAAAACACAGGGCCACTGATCTCAATCAGGGGTGATTTCAGGTTTGGTTAACTGAGGAGAAAATTCAGTGAACATTCAACATTTAAAATGTTCTTGCTAAAAACTAAGATTTTAAATGTGAATGTTTTTGTAAGTTTTTTTTTTAATTGTTCAATTCAAACTATAATGTCTAGACCAGCATCCTTTTTTTTTTTTTTCCACCAAGAGCTACCTGCTCTGTCTGTCTATCCGTCTGTCAGTCTATGACCTGATCTGATTATCTGATCTGATTATCTGACTCCAACAGAACAGCATGATTGCTAGTGGCCTATCATGGGAGGACATGCTTCATCCCCTTTACCAGAAATACAAGAACCACATCACATGGGGGGACCAGGATCTCCTCAACATCATATTCCACTACAACCCAGGTAAAGAAAACAGGAAATGAGTGGGAGAGAGAAATGGGGTAGGGTAGGGTTGGGAAATGGCCCAGGCTGAACACAAACCTGGGTTCACATGGGCACATTGCACGTTTATGGTATGGGTGCTCTACCCACTGCGCCACAGCACCCCCAGGCTTTAACTGTTTTGAAAGTAACCTTGCCATGGGGCTTTGATGTTAGAAATTGTGTATTTTTGTAAACAGTTGGATTTTAAGTATAAACTTCAAACATATTTTTCATTTGCAAAATTAGGCCAAGGTAAGTATCCTGCCCATGGTGTTTATGACCACAGAGAATTAGCTTTGCATACCTTCTTTAAAGGCAGCATTTACAAGTGTCACCACAGACTTTTTATCTAATCCCACACATTCTGTTTAGTTCTCAGTGCAGTGCTTCACCTGGACATCTGGCTGTCTGATTTTTTTTTTTTTTTGCACTCAGATGAACTCTTGGTGCACTATCCTGGCTGTGTCAGTTGGCAGAGTCAATTGCACCCAAATGACAGTCTTCTACTAAACCAAAGCCAAGGTGCAGACCGCATGGTTGAAGCACGGTCACAGCCTGAAAGCGCTGGTGTTAAATGCTCCAAAACGAGAGAAACATGGCAGCGGCAGTGTTTGTGTGATAACATTAACAGCACTTTCCCCAGCTCCCCAAGCATTGCCAGCGGCTCTAGCAAATGGAAAAACAGGGCCATATGGAAAGAGGCACATGTCAGCAGTTAGCCACTTGAACGGACAGAGCACAGATTCTCCTGCATCTGTGCTCACAGAGCCCCGTGCTCGCTTGTTAGCTTTGCTTGTTTGTTTGTTTTTCTCCCTCAAGTCTTTGTATGGTTAAACACATGTCTGGATTCAGTGTGGTCTCGGTGGTTCAGTGATTCAGTAGTATGGGTTCTGCCTGTCTCTCTCCAGAGTGTTTGTACACGTTTCCATGCCAGTGGAACTACCGTCCAGACCACTGCATGTATGGCAGCAACTGCAAGGGAGCAGAGGACGAAGGGGTCTCCATTCTCCACGGGAACCGAGGGGTGTACCATGACGACAAGCAGCCAGCCTTCAAAGTGGTGTACGACGCCATACACGACGTGAGTACAAATCACATCATTCTCAGAGTTTGGGGAATCCTCCTCGTGGACCTCAGAGTCCCTCTTAATTCTCTCTGCTTAGGATCTCTCACTCCTCTTACATGACCTAACAACCAATTGTATAGATGTTTTTAAGCAGTTAATACTTTCTGTTATTACATTTCATGCTTCTGTGTCACTGGGTTCCCACATCCCTCTGTGGTAAATAATTAGTACATAATGCTGGGTGGTGGAGGCTCCTAGATGACAAAAGTGGCCCACTGTCCATTCCTGTCATTCCTCTCATTCATGTTGGCATCACGGCTCATAGAGCACATTACATTCCCCACTGATGTCCCCCATAGCAGCGTGAGCCCCCTCTGCTGTTCAAATCTGATGAAAGATTAAAGATAGTTTCAAACCATGTTGCCCTCATCTTAGATCATTTCTGCTTAAGTGCCTTACTGTATTGATCTCACTTTTCTCTGTTTTTGTTTGTCTTTCTTTCAGTATCCTTTCGAGGAGAATCTTTTCCAGTCCCTCTTTTTCCCTCTTCAGACCAAGTTTTTGGACACTGTGAACACACTGTGTGGCCGAATTCCACAGGTGTTTCTGAAGCAGGTGGAAAAGACCATGAGGGCTGTATATGAGAAGAAAGTGATCAGACATGTTAAAAGGCCTATATAACACCCTTGAGCCACCTTGGTATTGAGCTGTACCATTAAGAGACAGAAATGTGCCTCGTCCAGTGTACAGAACAGGATGTCTTTCTGTGAAAGATGTTGAGAGGCTGCAAAACCTCATTGCATAACAGGGTCACCTCTTCTCAGACAAAGCGAACCATATTGAAGGGGGTTGCTGAAGAAGGAAGATTCCCATTTGGACCTTTATGGGAACGTGATGTTCTTGGCTCAGTGCAAAGGTTTCCACTCCTGTACAGTTGATGGAACACTCCACTCTTTAACGCATCTCTAAGGAATTCTATTCATCATTGAACTGATGTGTATGAATGTGTACTTTTTAAAGTTCATTTTGTGTGTAGGCTGTGTATCTTCACATGAAGCTGGAAAGAAGTTATCTCAGAAGAACAAAGCACTTCTCAGTTTACAGTGTTTTATGAACTGAGCTGTTGGGGGTGGGGCATATCATATTGTGAGCAACTGTAAAGACATCCTTAGCTGTGTTTTGTCGGTTTTATTATTAATTTAAATTTGCAATGAAAAACAATTATTTGGTTTACCCACTCATTCAGAAGTCAGAAATGTGAATCACCACATCTCATCTGATATTTTCCTGCTGGCCTATCTGAAAAGATGGCTAGACATATTCATATAAAGTAATGTGAATTGAAGTTTTGCTTACTCTTGCTTTGAATGTACAATATCAGTATGTGCTGATTTTAATCATTTTGCCAAATTTACAGTACAGTTACAATGCACACACAGTATTTCAGTTACAGACTAAAGGCCTACTGAAATATAGGCCTCAAAAGTGCACTTTTGACTAGTTAAGTTGGTTGTCAGTGGGGAAGTTAAATAGGGAATATGAAATTGTCAGTAGTAAATGTCCAATATGTTCAAAACTTCCAGATATGTTTAACTATGTAAGTGCTGAAAGCATTGTGTTGCTATGTACATAGTGTCACTGATATAAATGAAAGAATGCAGGGGGAGGGGGGGGGCTCACATTTGGAAAATTAATTTCTATATACTGCAGTGGAGCCTGTGAGGTCAGTCCATGAACTTTTGCATTTGTTTTTTTTTAATGGAAAAGGGATATGCTTGGCCCGTGTTACATATAAGAACTTCTTCTGTTTTGTAATAAAAAGAACTCATCCATGCACATGGGGTTTCATTCTTTATTTTAAAAACCTTTTCTAGTTAACATAGCTTAAAACACCAGTGAGTTTGGGGGAAAATGCTGTAAGTTAACAAAACTTGTTGGCACTTTTTTTCTGTGGTGCGACATGGTCATGGAACAGAAATAATATTTTCTTACACTTTTAAAGGTTTCCTATCCGACTCACAATAATACACAGTGCCCTGGCCAGTGGGAACAAAAGATGCATGCACTCTTTCAACTGCAAGGCAAAGCCTCTGTCAAAAAGATCTATGCATCAGACTCCAGAAAACTGATCCAACTTGCTTTGTATCTCATAACAGGTATTTAACGTGTAGCTATCGATTTTTAAAATCCTCTTAACAAAATACTACAAGCCAACGTGCTACTTTTAAGGCCTACTTTTTATTTGGCGCGCCGTGACAGACATTCTGGACGTTGCGTAATTAAATAATTTCAAGGTTTACTGTATTCCACTTTACCACAGGCGGTGACATCACGAGCGCCATATTGAAACACTTTTCCTTTCCCATTTTTTCTTGTCTCCAGGCGGCCATCAGCGCTGTAGCTCCTGAATTCGGACTTTTGCTCGAGAGCATCTCAAACATGGAAATCGATACTCTTCTGGAGGCTCTTAAAGGTTCATACATTTCCATATTACTGATACTCCGGGGCAAGGCGAAGAGTAAACTCGAAACGACTGTTTGGGTTTTGAACTTAGCCAGCTATGCTATCTAACTTACCTTGCTAGCGATAAGTGAGTAGTGTGAGGAACGCAGCTAGCTGTGTTGTCTAGCTAGCTAGGTAAGCTATTAGTGACATTGGCAAGCTCGGGCATCCACGCTAGCTGTTGATACCCACAGCTCACTGACCTAGCTTGCTTGATAGCTTGTAATTTTCTTTCTGTATGAAGTTTCCCTTTTACTGTGGCTATGTTTACCGTCTCTGTTGTAATGTGTAGGTTTCCCTTACTGGGTGCCATTTACCGAAACCATACATAAAAGAAAGTTAGCTTTTATATCACTCATTGCCGGTAAATTTCGCAAGCTGTCTGGCAAGCTAGCTAACCTAGATTGAGTTCGCCAAATAGCCGTTGCGTTTAATTCCGTATCAACACTTGTTTGACCTAGTGTTTCGTGCTTCATATTTGTTAATGTTGTGTGGTAGTCTGATTTTCTCCTAGTGCATCTTTCAGTTTTCTACAACTCATGGCGCTAATGTTGGCTACGTAGCAGCACGATATGTCTGCTAACAGTAGCTTGATATGCTAGTTGACATCATTTGTTTGCTAGTCACCACCAGGTAACACGACGTTAAGGGTATTTTGTCTTGGCTGTGTGACTACCGTAAGGTCTCCATCCATGTTAGTTTGTCATCAAGAAATATCTTCTCTTATCTAAGGCGTCACTACGTTGTCAATGTTGGCGTGGTATCTTACATTTCTGCCATCGTTTAGTGTTGTGTAACCTGTACTCTGCTTTGACAATCGGGTGGTCAATTCTCTGTAAATACGTGACAAAACTTTTGGACGAATACGAAAATGTCGTGAGGTTGACCTCATTGTGACATAAGTGAACTAAATTGATTCTCGAGTATACGCCTTTACTGTAACGACTTCCCTAATAACAAAACCTGTGGCACATAACTGGTAGCCATGACATAATAGTTGGAGAAGTAGGTGTAATCTTTTGTTGGCGGCACACATGTTGGTCGAAACCAACCGCAGCATAATGTAGCGGTGCTTGTTTATAACCAAGCCAGCGTTTGCCGAAGTGTTAACTTTCCCACACTTGAGCTAGCCTAGGTAGCACAGTGAAGAGGTCAGCCAAGCAGCCAAGGTTCCACCGATGAGAAATGTGGTCATGTAATTATGTTCTCTGTGCAGACTTCGAGAAGAAAGCGAAGAAAGAACTATCTCCTGTGTTGGAGCAATTTCTATGCCACGTTGCCAAAACTGGAGAAACACTGTAAGTTCCTCCAATAAAAGAATCAACGAACAGATCAGTAGTGATGTTTATTTTGTAATAAAAGAACTGCAAACAAATAGGTACTGAAAGAACCTTAAACTTTTGGTCATATAACAACAGCTAACTAAAGATTAACATTTTACATCACGTCTGTCATTGTCGTCTTGACATGGTGATTATGTGAGTGTGAAAGTTAGCATCTCTAACATTTAGCATCTTTGTTATTTCACCCCCTCCAGGGTGCCATGGTCCCAGTTTAAAAGTTATTTCGTATTCAAACTGGAGAAAGTGATGGATGACTTCAGGGCGACTGCACCGGAGCAGCGGGGCCCTGCCAATCCGAATGTGGAGTGCATTCCCTTCGAGGAGATGAAGACTCGAATACTGAAGATCGTCAATGGATACACAGGGTATAAAACCGCACATTTCCAGTGGGATTAATAATGAATATGCCAGCTGGTACCACTTGAAACTTGGACTGACTCTCTGAACTTGACCCGGTCTTTGTCAGAAAAAATGCTTTACACACTAAAGCCGACTTGGTGAAGCCATGTGTTGTAGTTTTGTGCACCTCGGTGACTTTGATTTTGGGTTAAGGTTTATTTTTTTTGAATCTGTATCGTTTGCCCATGTTCTGTTTCTAATGTTCATTTGCCATGTGCCAGAGTGCATAGTCAGATGTTAGATGCAGGGTTATAGATATTGTCTGGATAGAACTCAATCTGTGTTCCTGTACGTTGGTTCTCCCAGAATCCCTTTCACCATCCAGAGGCTGTGCGAGCTACTGACTGAACCAAAGAGGAACTACACAGGCACAGAGAAGTTCCTACGAGGGGTGGAAAAGGTGAGTATGAACTCCTGACCTACTGATCACAGGACTAGGGAGTGGGTGATAGTGGGTGGGTCATAGTTCCTCGTGACGGTTTAGAAAACCAGGAAGTTGTTCTCTGTGGGCAGGACTAGAGTGGTGCTAAAAGTGTTTTTCTTTCCTGAATGGGGAAATGTCACTTCATTCGCTAAGCTTTTACAGAATGGTTGAGTGTAAGTGAATTGAGACATCATCCACTCTTCCTTCTCTAGGACTGTGATATGAACCAAACCCCTTTTGGTAAGAAGTAAGGGACTGTGCTGTCAAGCAGTTATGCTGTTAATATAACAGTTGGATGTAGTAATGGTGTGATGGAGCAACAGCAGTCATCCAATAAGCAGTCAGCTCTGATTTTACTCCTGATGTTGTTAATGTCACTAAATCTCACCCTCTTAACCCTCTAGGCGCCAGGGTTTTTTTTTTTTTTTTAAGCTCAATTTTGACATCTAAATTTCAAAAGGCTGTGGCTTGAAATTGGTAACAGATACAGCCTGACTGTAAATTTGACAAATGTTGAGGATGACCCAAAGTTTATGTTGGCAGTAAATGTACCCATCTAATTTGCATATTGTGATGTCACAGGGTGGGGGCCATCTTGCATTTTGATGTTTTTTTTTTTTTTTTCATGAAATGAAGAGATTTTTCAATAAATGCTCAACCCATTTCATAACATTTGCCCCTTACCATCACTGTTATGTGGTGCACATACATTATGGTCATGAAAACAATAAATTGTAAGCCAACAGTGTACATTATAACTAATATAGAGCCATATAGTAACAAACGCATGTGAACAGTAGGCTGGTCTTTTGCCTGCATGGCCCTAAAGTGTGCATATCTGTCTAGGTGGCAGTCTTTGTGGTTTTTCAGTGTGTAGTACCTCTCATTGCAAGGTCCAGTACACAGACCCACTCCACCGTTATTACATGTGTATTTTGTCTGATGGTGGCCTTTGGGGCAGGTGCAGTCAGAGCAAACTACAAAAACTGGTCGATCATCAGCATTGCATAGCCAGTCACACTGTAAGTTTTACTAACATTTCTGAAAATTGGCATGGCTATATTGATTTGTTTCAGTTGTGAACAAATTCAACAAATCAATTGGAAACAACATATAGGGTCAATTTATCATTGGTCATCTCTCTGTCCCACCTATATCCAATTGGCTTATCTAGGGGCTTTATCCAGTTTTGGTATTGTTCCTCATCACCGTTGCTAAAACACACCCAGCCTCTAATTAGGCCTACCAATTATCATCATCATCATTCACACCTGCAGCCTGGACACACATGCAGCCTCTGTGTCGTTTGCCCCCTTTCCCTTATGCGCGCGAAGTGTGAGCACTCCCGATTGTATTTTACTACCTCTCCAGCGGTTGAAAGATTCATCATCGCTACTTTCATTTTTATAGGCACTCCTACTGACTACACCAGCTCTTCTACGGACAATCCGACCACTGCCACCCTCCTGGCATTGAACACGGAGACTAAAACATGCGTATTACATGCTCAGTGATCCACACTTCGCATAATCTCGCCACACAAAAGCGCGTCGCGACGATGAAAAAAAAACGCACATATACACTTCTTCCAAGCCACATCCTAAAATGCTCTACTAACACTACAACCTCCAACAACTCTCCTGCAAACACTACCATGTGTATCCGAGTCACCTCCATCTGTGTTGGGCAAAGAATCAATGTTTTTGTTTGAGCACTGTTGCTTTGCTCAACATTGCCATTGCTTGGCAGGCGCACCAGGACAAACGTGGGCACTGAATGAGAAATGTCGTCATCTACTGAAGGCATATACTCTTATTCAGAAACAAAATATGTGAACAAAAGCAACAAACCACCATAACAGGTTACCTTTATAGTTGCAGTTTGCTGTTTATTCAACGGAATTATTTGCAAAATCTGACTACATCGCGTTAGCTTCATTAGCTCACTGGTAAACTAGCTCTACTTCCGTGTGTGGTTTGAATGTTTTTTTCTCGAAAAAAATACTTGTGAGGGTGTCGTAATTCTCAGCCAGAACTAAAGTACAACATGTCTGCCAACTAGTGGAGAGGAGTATATTTGACACAGCAAGCTGTTTTATTCAATACCGCATCCTGTCGCAATTCTGCGACTTTGGCGCTTAGAGGGTTAAACTTCTAAGAATCTAATTGAATAAAGGATATTATATCATTAATGCACTTGTAGAAGGACAAAAATGAAGTTTTCATTTAATGACCCTTTAACCTTTTTTGAACATTCTTTAAAAAAGAATGTGTTTTACTACAATGTAAGGTTCTGGAATACCACATTATACTCTATGAACCCCAACAGTCTTTAGAACTATGATGCTCCCAGCATACCCCTTACACCAATGTGACACCCTCGCCACCTCAGTGTTTTTCACCTTTGCCTTACTTGTACAGTCAATACAAATACTTTGTATCTATTTGTTAAATACTTTGCTAAAGCAACACTCTGATTTCTGTCTTTCTGTCTGCAGAATGTGATGGTCGTAAGTTGTGTGCACCCCACATCAGAGTAAGTGACCCAAATGTCTGACATTTAAAGCAGATTAACGTTATCACTTGAAATGTCAGTAAAGGGCACTGATGTTTGTGGCGTATTGTTTCTAGGAAGAATGGATGCAGTGGTGTTAACAGAATGAATGGTGTGATGTTGCCTGGCAATGCCTCTGCATTTGCAGAGAGGTAAGGATGTCGGTGTCACAGTTTGTTTTTCTTGTCCTAAGCAGTATTGCGTTGTAATTTAGCTGATTTTCATCCCTCTCTGTCCCTATTTATCCTCCTATTTTTCACTCACTCTTGTGTTTTTTTCCCCTCCAGGAAAGTCAATGGCCCTGGGACGCCCAGGCCGCTCAACAGGCAGAAGGTCTCCCTGGCCAGCTCGCTAGCCACAAATGGCCTTCCCGACAGTACAGAGAATAAAGACCCCAACACAGGGAGTGGACACAGCAAACCACACAGGTAACACTCACAGGCTTCATAACACTCACAGCACTATTCATGACCTATTACTGCGATCACTCGCTCACTGATTGATTCATACATTTCCTGACTCATTCAGAGATTCACTTATTCATGTGCATATTACACAGGTAATGTTTAGGCTCCCGGTACTGCTTGTTAAAGGTGCATAGCATAGCATAAAGCATAGCCGAGAACCTGTCATTTTCCCCGCTCCATCTCCTCCACCAAACTACAAAAGCCTTAAACAGGAGCACCAAAGCAGGTTTTTTTTTTTTTACCAAAACAGCGCATCCAATAATACTAGAGACCACTGCAAAATTATTACTGCGTTTATTCATTCATTGACCGATTTATTCATTAACTGATTCATTCATTCACCATCTCATTCATAGATTCATTAACTTACTGACTTATTCACAGGTTAATTCATTTTATTCACTGACTCATTCATATATTCATTCATGTGTTTTTTTTTCTGTTTGTCTCCAGTGAAACGTCTCCATCAGGCCCCAGTCGAGTGCTGACGAGGAGCAAGCACCCGGCGAAGGAGGAGGAGGAGAGCCTGGAGGAGGAGCAGCCCGAGGTGAAGCGCCTCAAGTTCCTGAAGGACGGGGAGGACGCAGTGGAGGAGGAGGACGACGACGAGGAAGAGGAGGAGGAAGAGGAGGCAGACGACGCAGCGGTGGAGACCCTTCGACCCGCGCTGGCGGAGAGCTCCTCGGACGCCAAGCAGGCGCTCGCCGAGTCCTCCATGTCGCCGGAGAAGCAGAGGGACGAAGAGCTGGAGGAGGAAGAGGAGGACTCGGGGCCTGCCAGCTCCACAGCTGTCTGCCAAGACCAGGGTAAGACTACAGCTGCAAATCACACGTGTTTGCCTTAGGGCATGGCATGGTCATAGCTAAATCTCTACCCCCAATAAGAGTCCTGTACTGTAAATGGATTGTGGAATCCAGTTGGGGTGTGTATAAATGAGTGCTTTGGCAGATAACTGGTGTGAAACAGTAGGAATCGTATTCCCACAGTGGAAAGCATTTTTTGGTCATATTTGCACCCTTACACTAGAGTCTGGAGTCTGTAAGATTTTGTGATTTGCTGCACAGCTGTTAGAGCCCAGATAGACAACTGCTGCCAGAGGTCATCAAGACAATTCTGGCTGCAGTTGAATGAAGCATGCAAGGGCCCTATTTCATTCCCTGAATACTGTCACATGTGAAACAGATGTTTCGAGTGGTTTTCTGGGAAGTGAAATAGATAAAGAAAGTAAAAGACAATAAAATGGTAAAGCTTTTAGCAGTTGGTTGAAACATTTGTAAATGGTCAGTAGGTGCAGATTTTTAGACAGATGTGCTTCCAGGTTCTGCTGACTACCATCTAGCTTGTAATGGGACATGTTGAATAGTCTCTGGGTAAATATGCCCATTGTTGTCGCAGTGAGTAAATCAACAGCTATGTAGGTCACGTCTATGTTGAGAGTGAAATTAAAAGTCAAGTGTTACACAGGAAGAGCACGTTCAGCGCAGAGACCTTCACCAGGAACTTCTGGTGTGTATTACATCATCAGCAAAAGTGAAACCTTAACACGTGGAGCTGGTTCAAAACTGATTGGTTCCCCATTGTTACAGCTCCTTCCATGACTAACTCACCAACAGTGCTGAAAACAGCCTCTTTCAGGGAGGAAAAGTGAAGGACAATGATCTCTATGATCTAGTTTTACAGTTGATTTTGTTATTTAAGTATTGTCATCACGTGTCCCTTTCAGACTTGTGACTGTTTGTGTGCTTCACCTCAGTGCTCTGTCGTACACTGAATGTGCTCTATGCCACAAGTTTAGCGCAATGCTGGCTTAATTACTTAAACTACGAGTTCTAGCAGCCGCTGAAGTGGGTAATGTTATTGTCACTTCAATTGTTAGTTTCTATAGCTGTAGTCTACTATATGCTAAGCTATGGCTCAGCTTATGGTTCTCTGTGCTGACAGTCTGCAATACTGGTTTCACCCGAGTGGTGGCTGGTCTGCATTTAAACATTGGGTCATTCCGTGTCAAATCAACAAATGGCCGACAGTCACCCTCTCCAAAAAATCTGAAAAAAATCACAGCTGTTTGTACATTCAGCCTATGTATAAATCTTAAATATTAAGTCTGTATCACTAATAGCTCCAAAACTACAGCCCTTTGAAATTTCAGGTCATTTTGGGAATTCTGGTGAACAAGCCTTTTGCTCAACTTCCGACATTGCTGGCTCTTTTAGTATTCCACACACATTAGTGTAACTATGTGAAAAGAAATGCATTTTCCTGTAGAATTCAAATCAGATCAGATGTATCTTGTGTAATTCTTCCTCTCCAAAGCTGTGAAAATGGCTATAGATTCAATATGTGAAATGACACCACCACCTTTGAGGGCTTCTCGTTCAAAAAGTATGGGACACAAATTTATCAGATTATTTTTCCCAGTCATATACAGACTATATGACTATATAATGTCATGCCTATGCATTAACCTTTGTTGATATTGTTTTCATATGGTCAGTGTATTTTCTTGAAGTTAGGATTGATTATTAAAAAGGCTGTTTTCATCTTGTCATTTCACCATGTGGACAGTTCACAGGATTTTTCCATAATCATCCTGTTTGTAAGGATCATTTGTCCAAAATTTGGATTTGTTGCTGAGTGTCTTTATTGAGATATGATGTTTTGGAAAAAAATGTCAGTAATTCCATGGAGTTGGATTGATCGGCAGTACCTCTTTCCATCACATGTTGTGCTCTTTTAATACAATGGAAGTCAATGATAGGGTAGCGTGTCATTTACAGGAAAAGCTGCCAAACAAACTTTGTGTTACAATTAAACCAATTGCACTGTCAAGGTCATTTTTGAGCAGGGTTTTATTGTACAGCACACAAAAAGCAAGGCAAAACTGGAAAAAAATTGCATTATAATACAAAATGCCATTTTTTCAGTGTTGCCTGTTGAATGTACAAACAGCTGTGATTTTTGGAGAGAGTGACTGTCGGCCATTTGTTGATTTGACACGGAATGACCCCATTCATAATATTAATGCTTGGCCACCAACGACAGTTTAATTACAGTTTAATTAACGCTTTTTAGTTCGAGTAGCGGGCACTGAAGTGGGTAACATTACTTCAACTGTAGTCCTTATGCCAAGTTGGTAGGCAGTTAGTAGGCAACGATAGACAGTTGGCTGACCGCACATAAATCAGACTAAACGCTATAAACCGTAACAATGATGAAATAATCCGAGAGTAAAGTGTTTATTTCTCATCTGATTTTTAAAAACCCAAGTGAAAAAGTGCTAAACAAAAGACGTTTCGATACAAACAGCTGCTGTAAGATAGCTTTCCACCAGCATACTTATTTACCTGAAAACCAGAACAGCAACATGCAGGAAGTAATGTATTCCAGCTGGCCAATGAAAGCCCTGCGTCTGCTTGACACGTTGTTAGGATTTTTGGGAGGTGCACGGCAAGTTACGGCGTGGGGTGAAAATGGCGTCTGCACTGACACTATAGGTTGCGTCGTAGATGCTCTCTCTCTCTCTCTCTCTCTCTCTCTCTGTCTCTGTCTCTGTCTCTGTCTCTCTCTTGTTCTCTCGCTGTCTCTGTCTCTTTCCAACATTCTCATTTACTG
The DNA here is from genome assembly GCA_027475355.1 of Coilia nasus. Classification (NCBI taxonomy): domain Eukaryota; kingdom Metazoa; phylum Chordata; class Actinopteri; order Clupeiformes; family Engraulidae; genus Coilia; species Coilia nasus. The sequence goes on from CM050211.1 coordinate 6,572,846, forward strand.
ACTTTATGTGACTTTCTCTCTCTCTTTTTTTCCTCTCTCTCTCTCTCTCTCTCTCTCACTCTCAATCTTTCTCTCTCTCTCTCAATCTCAATCTTTCTCTCTCTCTCTCTTGCTGTCTCTTTCTCTTCCCAACACTCTCAATTACTGACTCTATCTGACTCTCTCTCTCTCTCTCTCTCTCTCTCTCTCTCTCTCTCTCTCTCTCTCTCTCTCTCTCTCTCTCTCTCTCTCTCTCTCTCTCTCTCTCTCTCTCTCTCTCTCTCTCACAGAGCCCTCAAGCACCCAGTCGGAGCCCTGTGCAGAGGAGAGTAAAGCGGAAGAGAAGGAGGCTGAGAGCGAGGCCGACTCGGAGCAGGAACTTCCCAGCGGATCGACCGACAGCCCCAGCGAGCCCACCGACATGGACCAATCAGAACAGAGCGCTGCCTCAGGCTCAGGCTCGGCCGCCAGCCCCGAGAGCCGGGAGGCAGGAGACGAGAACAGCGAACATGTCAGTAGCAGCAGCAGCAGTAGCAGCAGTTGCAGCGAAGAGAGCGAGGAGTCCACCCCTGCTGCAACCTCCTCTGACAGTACCACTGAGCCCCCAACAGAGGGCGCCCCCGAGTCGGCTGCTCAGGACTCGGCCTCGGCAGAGGAGCCCATGGAGGTGGACTAGAGCCGTCATCACCACCACAAACCACCACCACCATTTGCCCTCACCTACCAACCTTTCCCCACACTGGCTGCTCTGTCCTGCCCATCCACCCATCCACCCACCCCTCAGGGCTGGTGGGCAGTGAGATGATGAGCACCCAAGCTCTCACCAGGAGACTGACTGGAGGTATACCAGAGTGCCCCTCATCCGCTTAGCTCTGTCTCTCGTCTCATGTCTCTCACACACACACACACTCACTGCTGTCGGCTCAGGAAGAGCTCCCCTGGCTCCAGGCTCCCTCCACGTGCTGTGAGCTCCTCAGGGCTGGCTCACCTGGTGTGTGTTTGTGAGTGAGTGAGAGTGAACGCAGCGCGTGCGTGTTTTTCTACTTCCAGGTTTTTAAAACACTTGATAAAAAAAGAATGGTAGTGAAATCTTTTCTGTCATCTTCCATTCTCTTTTTTTTCTGTCGTTTTCATCTGTCTCTGACTTTTTCCACCCTCCTAGTTGGATTTGGTGAGGCAGTCTCACCAGTTGCTCTTCCCTTGTGGCACTGGCCAGTCTCCCGGGGGCTTCTGTGAGGGTGCGACGTGTTTCTCTTTTATTCTTTTCATTTTTAACAAACATGACTTGATTTACTTTCTTTTTGAATTTATATTGACTGTGTGTTTGTAGGGGCTTTTGTTAGTGCAGAGACCCACAGATGTGTTGTGCAGACTTCCCTGTGATAGCTGTTCTGATCAGAACCAGAGTAGGCATCCCAGCGCTGTAGTTCCGCAGCTGCGCCAAAGATCCACTACGAGTAACTGACGTCAGCATCGCCAGCTCTTTAGCCCTCTCTGCCCCCTCGCCGCTCTTCCCCCTTCAGTTGGTTTAATATTCTGTTTTGATGTTTCAAAGAGGAGTGGTAGGTCTTGTGAAATGTTGGGTGTCTTGGGCTGGGGGTGGGCGGGTTCAAAAAATACTGTAGCCTTGTTACTCTCCTCACCTCTAGTAGAAAATGGCTGCATAGGACAGCGTGGCGGGAAGCCGTTCCCCTTTATGGGACAAGCTGCTTTAGGTGCTGGGCCGTTGCTGACCTGTGTGTGTCAGCCAGAAGGAAAGAGAGGGGAGAGGAGTGTGCCATGTCAGGGAACCCGGATAGAAAGCGATGCCGAACACCCTCCACACAAACACACATACATACACATACACACACACACACACATACAGACACAAACACAGCTTTTCCTGCTATCCTATCTCATGCACCACGTCGATATCTCACTGACTGTTTCCAAAGAGGAAGTGCTTTCGCTTCCTTCGCTTCCTTTACCCTGATGTTTAACTCTCAATCACAGCTTTCTGTGTTAATTTATGAAGACATTTCAGTTTAATAACCTGTAAATTTTTTTTGGCGAAGCAAAACAATGGTCTCTCTTCTGTTTGATTTTTTTTTTTTTTTTTTTTTTTTTTGGCAGCCAGTTATTGATGACTGGACGTGAGCAACTGAGAGTATGGAGTGGCTAAAGGATCCCTCTGTGTGTGTGTGTGTGTGTGTATACGTGTGTGCACCATGTGTGTGTATGTGTGGGGCACTCTTATGACTTTGTCCCATCATTGAACTTTATGTTGTCATTTTTTTCTTTGTTTTCCACTGACTGCGTGTACGCTGAAGCAATAACTGGCTCCCAAAAGGCACAGTTCTCTCCCTAGCTGTATACTGGTTTTGATATTTAGAATTTTTAAATTCCCGTAGAGGTTTTTTGTAGATTTACAAATATGTGTTCACTGCCTCTGTGAATCCATACAAATTGTACATTTTTTTGTGTATACCTGAATGCGTGTGCTTTACAATATAAATAAAAGATTTTCAGTACAGTTGAGGCAATAAATGTTACGGGTTTTAATGCTTGGTGTGTTGGTCTTTTCATCCATCTCTTTCTCTTCTTGTGACACGGCACTTGGGTTTTGTCCTCGAAAGGGTCGTCACATTTTGTGTGTTAGAGGAGTTACATAATGTGGCCTGATTTACAGGCTCCTAGAGCCTTGTGCGAGAGACTCTGAGGATAGGTAGCAAAGCTGCTAAGCCAAGCCTTCCACTACCTGAATACTGCCCTTGAAAAATACCTACACTTGTTCGCTAGACACCCATATCTGAACTGATTTGCTCTCCTTGTCTTCATTTAGACTGACAATCAAATCTTTGATGACAAGTGGGCCAGTAGTCAACAGTGCAGTACTTGATTGACGGCCAAAGGGTTGATATTTGAGCCCCCCGTCCACCCCACCTACATGTTGATTAGCAGGAATAGCGAATGGCTCACTTGCGAATGGCTCTCTTGTCTCCCGTGTACACAACCAGAACTATCTTCTGTTTCTTGGCACACAGAGTGCTATTTAAAAAAAATCTGGATTAATAACAAACCCAACTTAACTCACACAGAGCAGCCTAGGTGGTAAACCTCATAATAGATGGTCCTCAAATTTTCTTTGCTAATGCTCTTTAAAGTAGAATATTTACAACTTGGCTGTCACTAATGTGTCCTTGGAATATACCCCTGTGAGTCAGATAAGTGCTGCTGGAATGGTTTATACTGCACCCTCAACTGGTCTAAACATGCCTGCCATTGTGCCACAAGGGTATGGCTTTTACCTTTTAAGTCATGGTCAGCGCTGCACCTTGTCCTCTTGTTTACCATTCAGAGAAGAGCACAGGTGCTCGAGGTGCCAATTCACATCTGTCCCCCCAGCCCCCAAAACACACACGCGCACACACGGCCTACTTTACTCACAAAGACTGTTTGCAGAGCAGTATTACACCACAAGTGGCCCGCTTCAGTGTTGTGTGTGTGTGTGTGTGTGTAACCTGTGTCCCTCAGCTGTGTCTGAAATTTACCCAGACCTCTCAGAGGAAATAAGAAAGGGATTGTCTAAATCCTTCAGCAGGCGGCAGCACTTTACTGTAGTCTTTGTAAAAGCCGTCTCAGGGGAAATAAAGGCCGGCCCGTCCAGGGAATAGAGACACTTTAATTCCAACGAGCTGTAATTTGATCCGAGCCCATAAATAGGAGGGGTTATTATACGGAAAGGGAGCGCCGGTGACGAGCTGTCTGGGGTGGACTTTTTTTTTTTAGATTTGGGGCTGTTTTTCATTAGATCTAATGATGAATGGTCTTCATATGAACCTAAAAAAGATGATGTGCTAACAGAAAAGGTATGGTCCTCACACCCCTTGTTTCTCTGCCATGATTGTAGACAAGTCAAAAATGCCATGCACTGTTCTAGGGTCAGGCTAATAAACCTGATTGAGGTAACATCTGGGTTTAGCTCCACTCATTACTACATCAGTCCACAAAAAGACAATGCTATGAAACATAAATAAACCAATATAATGAATAGAAATAAATAGCAAGGGATTAACAACCCAAGTATTCTAGGCGTACCTCAACCACTGGGTACCCTTCCCAGTGGCACGGGACCGTATGCTGATGAGGTGTGCTTCTTTGACATCCCTAAATCTCGCCATGTGGTCACCCTTCATTATCAGCCCAGGCCGGCTTGTGCCCTGCTGTCTGGAGCCCCCGGTCTCATTACGTGGGGATAAGAGACGGAGGAAGGTCAAGCCACTGACAGATTCACATGCAAAGCAAAGCCATGGCCAGAGCGCTCTGTGGTGTACTGGAATTCAGCCCCTTGTGAGAGGTTTTATCACAGCAGCCTGGGCTAATGATAATAGTAACTGGAATAGACTTCTACATTAGACTGTATGCAGTCGTGTGTTTATTGGCCTAATTATATTTGAAGAACTTTGTGTGCAGCTCTATCTCTCTCTCTCTCTCTCTCTCTCTCTCTCTCTCTCTCTGTCTCTCTCTGTCTCTCTCTTTCTCTCTCTGTCTCTCTCTCTCTCTCTCTCTCTCTCTCTCTCTCTCTCTCTCTCTCTCTCTCTCTTATCTATGTATGTGTCTGTCCTGGCAGTTACGCCAGGTTTTGACTGGTCTGATTGAGTTCCAGTTGAACCAGACAGAAAAATAAACCAACGTCATGCGTCAGTGTTATGAACATGGGAGCTTTTCAAACAAATGACTTTTTAATCCTCTGTAATGCAATCTTCTGCTGATTGAGAGATGGTTCAAAATGTCATGTTTAATAACGCATAACCACGGCCCAACCATTATTGACCTTGAAATCCAAAATAATTGCCCCTGCCACACATATTAGGGTTTATTTTCTTGAATAGAGGAAGGCGCTGGCAAAGATAAAGTCAACAGAGATAAATTGGACTGTGTGGGAAAAAGCCCTAAGATTAACAAGGTGGTTAGAATATGCAGCCCTTGGCTTCCAACAGAAATGGTGCCAGACCGTTTCAGATGATGTTGAGTGAGGATAGGCTCAGACTGTGGATTGCGCAGACATTTTTGAAGTGCAAATGTCATGTTCGTGCAGCTTTAGAGGCAGTTTCTTGGAGGAAAATTCTTCCGTCTAACATGAGCAAATGTGCATTCTCAGATAAGGACTCCCTTTGCCCTTCAGCCTACCCTGACACGAAGCTGACTGCGTAGGGAGAGCAAGAGAACCCACACTTGTATCAGTGCATAACCAATCGAGCTAATTATATTTCAGCTTTTCCCTAGTTTCCCTAGTTTAATTATAACAAGCTCTATGATCGGCCGCTGTGTATGAATTTCATGTAACGTTTTACAGATGGTAGGCCTACATTACCATTGAATAACCTGTTGATGAACAAATCCTTATTTGGCCAGTTGCAATTTACTGAATCAATCACAGAAGGGCCTGCTGAATAAAACGTTATGATTTACTGTGGCACAGCAATCCAGTGTGTCATTGACGCCATTTTTAATATTGGTTTTCAGTATTTGCTGGAAGAAGTTCTGGCACTTTCTGCTGCTAACAAAGTGCAACTGGATGCAATTTCACTGTCACTTTGATCCACACTGAAGCTTTTCTTTCTTTCATCGCTCCAATGACTGCCTGTGCACCATCCCACTAATTATTGGGCGATGCTGCCATCTAAAAATACCACATATGAGCAAACGCTGAGATTGCTGATCAGTTCCGGATGGGAGACGTCACGGTCCGTGGCAGGGTGATGGATCTCAAGGGAGAGAGCAGGCTACATCAAAAGTGCTTCCAGTGCCCTCAGTTGCGTGTGGCTCTGCTCCTCACACAGGATTGGAAGGTCAGCAGACAGCCACACACAGAGAGACTGAGACTGTCATCACCAACTTGACTTGTTACAGAGACAGAGAGAGAAAGAGAGAGAGAGAGAGAGACAGAGAGAGAGAGAGAGAGAGGGAAAGAGAGGGTGCTCAGACTGTTGCTGGTCTGCAATGTCATTGTTGAATGTGTGCTTATAGTTGCCCCAGCAACCACCTTTACAGGATATGATGTGTGTGGGTATGATGCTTGTCGTGCGAGTTTCTCTAACACATCTACAGTCATCATCTAATCGACTTGCTGCAGAGAGAGATAGAGAGAGAGAGAAACAATGTTCAGACTCTCACCACTTTGCAATGTCTGTGTCATCCAACAGAGGGTAGTGTTTAGTTTCCCCAGTCAGGGCCTAACATGATTACAGTGGCCCCTGTATCGGAGAAGCAGGCTGGCTGCCTGGAGCTCTGTTGATATGAGATGCAGACTATCCACCCCTCGTTCTCCCCGCTGTCTGGGTGCTGCCAGCAGCCCGCTGTCTTTAGCTGCATGTCAAATGTGGCCCTCAACATGAACCCCCTTGCTCATTCACTGGCACCATTTCCTGATAGTTTAGTGGTTCGGAGTATGTACAGAATAAATTAGAATGAGTGTGAACTTCACAACTATTTTGAACTAGTTTGACATTTATAATTTTCCACCCTGCAAACAACCGGACTACTGATGTATTCTCTTCAGCACTCTCGTTTACATCATGTGGCTCTACAACCACAAGTCTGGTTTGCCAGACTGTCCCACAATGTCTGTGTATGTGCGAGTTGTTTGAATTTGAAGTGATGTGTTGATGTGTTTGTGGTTCAATGTCAAGTTGCATTGTCTGGCAAATGGTGGGGTCAAACATTCTGCACCAGGCTAACAAATGGCAAGCGTCAGTGGTGGGTGGATTAAGTCCAAGCTGGTTGCAGGGATACTGCGATGGGAGGCAGAAGAGGGAAAAAACCGAGGGCAAACAGTTTAATGGAACACAAAGGACTCTTTAAATACTAGACAGCAATTAACAGACGTTTATTATTTAACCACAACAGAAAAAATAATATGGAGCATTTTACTGTACACTATGATTGGAGGTGAAGGTAAGTGTCTTACACTGTGGAGGGGGCGTGAGGTTTGGCAATGCCGCATCCATACAGGTCAGAGCCCAGGAGAATTGCCATTCTCAGGTAGCTGTTGTTTAAACTGCCACTTGCCTGTCAGACTGGCATCCTATGAGAGGAACTGAGAAAGCCCTCGACTGTGTCTATCACACACATGAGATGTGTCTATAAAATGAAACAGTCGTAAGGGAGGGTGTTCACACTATAAATCTGTCTGGGTGCATTTTCCGCCCTCTATTTGAGACTTTACGTACACAAAATGGTTTTGGTGTTAGACTGAGTGATGGGGAAATTATAGAGTTCGTATCCTGTGCGTAGATGACACCTGTTCCGATCTGTCTGGTGCTAAGCGTCAGCAGTATAGGCGGCAGGCTGAGCGCTGCCAGGGAACTCCGGTTCATTGGCCCAATTCCTCATCCACCTTTGATTTTAGAGTGGAGGCTGCACCACGCCGCAGGGTTTGGGAGGCTGTTTCCAGACATTGCAAGTTGTCGGATGTTTTACATGCATGCCAGAGGCGGCGCCTACAATGATGGTAGTCCCATCAATGTGTTGAAGGAATCTCAGGAAAAGCAGATGAATTATCTTCGAGTGGAATAATGGGTGTTGACAAAAATGTAGCCACAACATGAATCTTTGCTTAGGGATGTTCCTACACAGACATATAGCAGGTGTAATGGTACACCAATCTGTGAGGTTCTAGAAAGATATTTGACGAGGAAATTTAGTCTGCACAATAAAGTTCTGCCATGCAAGGGTGGTTCTAGAATTGATTTGTTTGAAATGCAGTAGCATAGGGAGACGGCAAATCAGTCCAGAGAGCTACAAGATGGATAGCACTGTAGCCCAGCTGTGTGTGTGTGTGTGTGTGTGTGTGTGTGTGTGTGTGTGTGTGTGTGTGTGTGTGTGTGTGTGTGTGTGTGTGTGTGTGTGAGTGTGTGTTTGTGGCGTTGGTATGATTGAGATAAGTAGTTCTTTGACCCACAATTGAAATGTAATGGCTGTAATCCACTGCTGGTATTCTGAGCCTAGTTGTGCAGTAAGCAATGCTCAAGACAGTCTAACTCTAAGAGACTACTAAATGGTGCCTAGCCAGTGTCACTCCATGCCATGTCACACTACATTTTATTACATTTTATTCTGCCCCTAAGAAATGGATCTTATTTGAATTTGACACTGACTTGTGTGGACAGCCTAAAACAATGACAGCTTAAGTAACACTTAACACTCTCTTAAGATTCCTCACTGGCCCCTTTTGCTTCTGTCATTCCTGCAAGGGCTCTTGTGTGCAGGACATCTGTTTTCAAAATGTGCGAAGATTTAAGGAGACATTCCCATTAGGCAGATATCACCCTCAGGGCCAATGTAATTGTAGGTTGTGTAACTACAGGAGGGAGTGTGGCTGTCAAATCAAAAGGTAAACAGTGCCGTGATAAATCTTGTGATGTTGTCAACGAGAGCTTTTGCTCCACACCTACAGACTGTGGAGAGTGAGGGTAATAAGAAAAGACATGTTAAAAATATCTGCCAGGTATATTGACAGGTGTAGAAGGGAGTTAATTAGTGCTACTCCATTGTGTGAAAAAGGAAAGATTTATACAATTTAGAAAGTGAAAAGAATTGAGATTAAAGAAACAACACAGTTTTAACCAAAGTGTTTAAAACAAAAAAGCTTCTAAAAGCTCTTTGGGTCCTGTCATTATTTTGTCATTTGTGTATGAAAATTGTTCTTTTAATTTCAGGCCTCATGCATAATATGCTGTTTAGTGTCCCGAGCACCTGTCACTTTGTTGTTTGACATAGTTACTGAGGCTGGCAAAGAGGAGGGCTGGTGGCTCTAATTAGAAGTGATGCGTGTAGTGATTAGGAGGAATTCTGGGGGTTCGGCAGGGTTGCGGTGTGGTGCCCACAGGGGTCTGTTGGTGTGATGAAGTGCCCTTAATTCACTGTGGAGTACTCTGGCCCTTTATGCTCTTTTTTGCCAGCCTCTCAAGCTAATAGCACAGAGAGAGAGAGAGAGAGAGAGAGGGGGGGGGGGGGAGAGAGAGAAAAAAAGGGAGACAAAGAGAGAGCAAAAGACAAACAGATAAAGAGTGAGCAAGAGAAAGAGTGAGAAAGAAAAAGAGAGAGTGAGAGCCAAAGAAAGAGAGAGAGAGAGAAAGACAGAGATTGGGAGAGAGAGAGAGAGAGAGAGAGAATTGTCACAGAGTCTGAGAGCAGTGTGGTTCTGTTGTGGTGCAGGGCTTTTAGGGAGCATTTTGTCAGAGGCGTGCGGCTTTTTGCAACAGGGCTGTAAAAGGTGGGAATGGAGGGCCTAATGAAGACCCAATTTGTGCCATTTTGTCCCTTTAATCCTGGCGCAGGGGAAAAGGCTTTTACCGAGAGAAGAGCAGAGATCTAAACACGGCAGAAAACATCAGATGTGTGTATATCCTGCTGGGTGAAAATGGCAATAATAATAGCATAACACACACACACTCAGACACAGATAGCCTACATACACACAAACACAGCCACACAAACACACACACACACACACACACACACACACACACACACGCACACACACACACACACACACACACACACACTGTATACAGTCAGGTTAATAGCGGCCAGAGGCTATTGTCCACTGGACTCGTTGTGGAAAGATAGAGCACAGGCAGGGTATGACCGGCATAATTTAGTTGCATTAATTAGATTTGAAGTAAATGAAAACATCCCTTGGGATTTCAATATGGCTACTATTTATTCTCTGATGATGATTTAATCACTGTCCATCTGCAACCCCCAGGCTTTTCCATTTTCAGTCTCTGCAGATGATAATGGTTGACAAACAGGATGTATATCCAAAAATAATAGATACAAACAGGTCAGTGGAATAGATGTTATTAACATAATGTTATGTTTGTATGTTTATGTAAAAATGATTGTGTTAATACAACCTAAATCACCTAAATGATTGTGTTACGTAATACAACTGGGTAGTTGTATTACCACCCCGTACAATGTCTTATCAAATGGACCTTATTTTCTCTAGGTGTGTATGTGTGCCTGTGTGTATGTGTGTGTGTGTATGTAGGTGTGTGTGTGTGTGTGTGTGTGTGTGTGTGTATGTAGGTGTGCGTGTGTGTGTGTGTGTGTGTGTGTGTGTGTGTGTGTGTGTGTGTGTGTGTGTGTGTCTGTGCCTATGTGTATCTGTGATTGTGTATGAACAAGTGTGTAGAGTGGGCTCTGATGGATTATGATAGAGCCGCCAGATCTTAGATCTTGCTAACACTCCCACTCAGCGCTTTTTACCCTCTAGGGCTTGTCCCCATCCTCTCCGGACCACTCTCCAGCTCCCCAGCATCGCCGCCCACGGGGTGCACGAGGAGTTCGACTGGCCGCTAAACACCCTGCCTGGAGAAACACACATCTGGCTTATTGCCCTCGCTTCAGGTGAAATACTGTCCTATATAAGTGAGGTAAAAGACGACTGTGATGATGTATACAAACACACACACACACACACACACACACACACACACACACGCACACACGCACACACGCATGCACGCACGCACGCATGCACGCACACACACGCACACCACACACGCACAGGCACACACACACACACACACACACACACACACACACACACACACACACACACACACACACACACACACACACACACACACACACACACACACACACACGCAGCATGCCAATGATTTCTTATACAGACACGATGTTCTGGAGGGTTTGACCTGTATTTGAGTGCATCCCAATAGGATGATTAAGGTGAATAGACTTCTGCATGTTCAATTCATGTCTATTGCCAACTACTGTGAAATTCTGTACAGGGTCTTGCAAGCTGAGCCGCACAATTTCCTGCCAATGCTGCTACATTGCCTCGGGCAGAGGTGTTTTTTTAAGAAACCATGTTCACCAACTTCCACGGTGATCTCACATTCCATCAAGTTTTTGTAAGGTGGAAAAATGCTTTGTTGCACCATGCGTGTCACACAACAGAGGGAAGGCTTTACCAAAAATATGCGCAAAACGCAGCATGAGCGATACCGCCTGTGGTAGAATAACACCCTTTGGTTGAACTCTCAGATTAACATGTGAATCCTGCCTTGGGTTGGCATAGTCAAAGGGAAGCTACATGTCTTTAACCCAAAGGCCTTGCTCAAGAAGAGGGGTTGCAATAAATTTTACAGGATGTTAAATCGCCCATTGTGGCATTGTTAAAGGGACCATTCAAGGTTTGACATGGAGGGGGGGAGGGCAATAGCATCTTTAGGAGGAGGCGCAAAAACACGTCTTGTTTCCTTTCAGCCGTGTGAATTCCTCGAGAGCATGCCTGAATGAGAAACCATCCAATTGGAGTAATGGCATCAAGGAGGCCCCATGTTCCCACCACCTCGGAGCACCCTGACATGACTATGCTCGGCTAAAGAGTAGCAGTAAAACACACTTCCGGCGTCTCTTAGATGCTGTGCTCACTGATAGTCACAGCCACAGATGGGTACGTGCTCGGTGAGTGTCTGTGTGAGCCACTTAGCCAGATGGAATAGTTAAACATGACGTCACCAAATAGAATGGGTGACGATGTTGATGTTGATGTTGATGATGATGAGTCTTTAGCTGTATCACTGAGACTGGAAATCAGTCATCCCATAAGATCCACCAGGCAGCTTGTATGTAACATACATTTCAGCTGCTTTAAGGTAAGTATTACAGTGATACGGAGAAGAGTGAAATAACAAGGGTAGTCAGAACAGGTTTTCCAGCTTGGATGAGGTGCACCTGTGCCTGTTCTCCAGACCACATTAGTGAGAGCGAACAAGCTGGAACCCACAGAAACGCATAAAGGGGCCCTGTGGAGGACCCGTGGACAGGCGGAGTGTGGGGTGGGGATTGGCTAAGTGGGGGTGGGCTCTGCTCTCTGAGACCTCCATGGTGGGAACAGGAGCATTCCTGCAGCAGGACCCAAGGAAAGGACAGCCCTGCCATGAGTTACAGCCCTGCCAGGCCATAAAGCACGCCAGCACAGCAGACCTCTGGACTTAACAAGTCCATGTGAAGTTCAAGGGTCAGATCGTTGCAAAGAGCAATGAATCTCAGGGGGGCACTTTGGGTGACTGGTTCTTTAGGCTATTCAATGTCTAATTTAAGGGTATTACTGCATGTTTTATCTCCAGTGACTGATGTGTCAATGTAATTGAATAACATTCCAATGGAAATGGTCTACAAAAGCTTCTTCCGCTTGTATACAGGCTGCAGTGGCAGAGACTTCAGCCAACAAGTGGCATGACATACTACTGGTGAGATTATCCAAAGGCTGTGATATTTACAGTAATAGGTCTCTCTTTATGGCCAAAGATATGTTAAAAAGTGCATTGTTGTACATGCAGCTAGGCATATTTATGGTACCTATGTTGCGTAGAGTAGAGAATATATTGGTTAAGGAAGAGAAGGAAATGAATATGCTTTTAAGTATTCAAAGGAATAAATTTGTTCCAAAGACAACCCTGTTTTGAATAACCCCCTTTATTTCTGTCATGTTTCTCCTACGATTCAAAGAAGCTATCTCTCAGTAATCAGATGGACTACTATAATTTTCAATAGTAATCAGTGCTGATGGCAGCGGGCTGATGTTTATTCTTCATTTATTTAATGTAGGCTTGAACTAAAGTTCACCTTTCTGGTTAATGATGGTATTTATCATTTGCCGCCCGTCACTCGTGGCTCCACTCCTCCTCCTGTCACCCCTTGCATACTCTAATACAGTTTAATGTAGTCTCTGAGGACATAGACTGACAGATGCAGGGCTAGCTGGCACTGTGGGGTTCTGGTGTTAAAGTGCAACTTGAATGTCAAATTATTCTGTAAATAAACAAATGGTACTTCTAAAAAACAACAGTAGAAAGATTTATATGAAAATGTGTAATGTTTACTGGTTTTAATAGCAAAAAACATGCGAAAGTAGCAAAACAGCAAAAAGCCTGTGGTTCTCCTATTGTTATTAAGTGTGGTTGGTATGCGAGCACACTTATTGTTCTCTGTCAGTAGAATTTTCACCCATTTCTTTGCCGAACTACTACTCATAGGGCTTTCAAGATAGAGACGCCATTCCAACTCCTTGTCGTTGGTTTGTTATTGTGATTTTTTCGGCAATATTTTCTCCCATTGAAATGTATGGTAGAACACTCAGGCTGATGATGATTCATTTTGAAACAATGGACTCTTGCATTCTCCAAGCTACAGAGGAGACAAATCATCCTTCTTGTTTTAGTGGTAAGTTCAAAAGACAGCATCTATGATGGTATGGGGGTGCAGTGGTGCCTTGGTTATGGTGTGCTTATGAATGAGTGAAAATGAATGCTGAATGATATATATATATATAGTTTTGAACAGCACAAGATGGTACTCACACATTATATTTTGAGGGTAGACCTTAAATATTACAAGATAATGAGGTCAAACTACATTCTATACAAAATTCCAACAGTGTGGCTCCATGATAAGGGCAACCAGATGCTAAAATGGCCGGCATGCTGTCCAGAACTGTCGCATTTTAAGGAAAACATGATAAAGAAGACACCTACCAGTTGGACTGCTGAAATCATGTCAAGGACAAGAAAGAAAGCCCTTTTATACAAAATCATCTTGTCAGTTAACATAATTAACGGTGAAGTGTCCACCATTGTTTTTTTCAGTCTTACTCAACTTTTCCTGCCTTTAATTGGCACCGTCCCAGCTTTTTTGAGACACGTTGCTGGCCTAAAATTTAAAATGACCATATATATCCCATACAACAACAAAAAAATCCAGTTTCAATAACTTATATGTTGTCCTTGGACTATTCTCAAACACATATATTGCTTGTATGATTTGAGAATTATAGCATTTATTTTTTATTTACATTTAACACAACGTCCCAACTTCATCGGAATTGTGGTTGTAGAAGTGTATTGCAAGCCAATTTTACATACTGCGTAATTGAGTAGCTTGCATATATGTTGGTTCACAGGGGCAGAAGAGACTGAACTAAATTCTTCCAATCTGGCCTTCCAATCTAATCCGGCCCAGTCTTTAAATAAAATAAACCAAATAAAATGTAAAAATAGTGTAATATAAATTAGCACAGCATGAACTAGGCTAATGTGTCACTTTATTCAATTACACCCACCTAGGTAATACTGATATTAGCTTAAGTGGACTAAGCAATACAGTTATAATGCCCAAAATACATGGAAGCGGAAGGTGCCACTTTCTCTCCACTTGCTCCGCTTTGAGTGGGTGTGTAACGAAACATTAAGTTTAAAAGGCTAAAGACTAGTGAATGGTATTGATTATTTTGTTTTTGGCATGATAATATAAAGTTAATCAAGAGCACTGTTAAAAAACTTTATGTACATCCAGTTTATCTCAACCCCTGCTGCCTTCCAACCAAAAAGAATAGAACGTTCCGTTTCACCTGCTTTCATGGATTTGAAGGTTACAGCAATGTGTTAAATTTAAAGTAAGTTCAATCACTGTTAGCCTTCAGCACATAGGCGTTGTCATAATTACTACCATTCACTTGAAGGAGCTAGTTCGTTAACTTGCCAGCTCAATTTCAAACCACTTTGTGTGTGAGTTTGACTTTTCAACTTTTCTAGTAGGCTATTTTTCATGGATTCATGTTTTTTTTGTCACAAAAATTGAGATGCTGAGAATAAGACATGCAGCGACATTGTATTCTGTAAGTCAGCCTATCCTGTGCATAAATGTGTAGGCCTATGTGTGTGGGGGTAGGGCTGGGTCAAACTTGGTTACCTGAAAGATTAGCAAAAGCGAAGGTTATTCCTCTGACAAAAGACAAATCTTATATAAACCGTATCTTTTTGGCAAGACCAAATGATATGCATACCTTAGAACAAGCGTACAAGGAGGTCAAAATGCGTATCTGCTACGTGTTTATATATGTGTTTATTGATTTGTGTATCTGAATCTATAAGAATATGAATATTTAAGTATATCCATGTATGTCAGTCCAAGCCTCCACTCAAACAATCTTTACTCATTTCTTCTCCACACAGAAGATGGAAAAATCTGAAAAGCAAAAAGGAAAAGCATTTACATTTAGGAAGCACTGACCAACCTTATCTCAGAAACACACTGTAATGACAGGAAACTTTCCTATGATGAATGGAAGGAAGTAAAATGCAGACTTCTTTGTTCTTACCTTTGCACTTTGGAAAAGGTGTTGTAACTTTCGGAGTGTCAACAGCCAGGAGGTCATTTACATGTTTTGGGACATTCTTCCGTCCACTTGGAGCACCTTTTGAGACATTCTTCTGGCCAGTGTGAGCACTTTTTGTTACATCCTTCTGGCCCCTTGGAGCACTTTTTGGGACATTCTTCTGTCCAGCTGGAGCCCCTTTTGATGCAGTCATATGGGCTGTGGGTGCACCCTGCCTAACTGCCAAAGATGCAGTAGATGTTGCGACAGTGTTCTTTGGAGCTATAGGGAGAGCCTGTGTCATTGGTGGAGTTGATGGAGTTTCAGTTGTCGAAGGTGAAGGACGAGGAACCTGCAGAGCTTGAGCTTCCTTCATTTGAGCGGCCCTGAGGGCTTCCTCTCTGGCCTGTCTCTGTCTAAGATTCTGGACAGCCTGCATCTCCATCTCCTTGAGTCTCCTTTCTGCCTCAAGGTTGCTTTGCCTCTTCTTCTCCGCTTTGTCAGAGCTCCGTGCCATGGCCTTTTTTACTAAGCCCCCCATGAAGCCAAGGAGGAACCCTTGCTTCTTTTTCTTGTCCTTGGGGGGCACCTCTTCTTGCATTTTAGACGGACCCTCAACTTGGGCCTTCTGAATTATACAGGCACCTGACGGTTTTGCGGTCAGGCCAGGAGATTGTATCTCCCCTGGTGTTTTTTGTTGCTTCTCCATCTCTTTCATTTGTGTTGAGTTGTGTTGAATCGTCACTTTTTGTCTCTTATTTTCTTCTTCTTTCAGTCTCTCTTTTTCTTTTTCAATGATTGTGAGCATCTCTTCCTGTCTGGTGTCTTCTCTCTTTGTCTCTGTCATTATTTCATCTTGTACCTTAAGCCCCTGTGGTTCCTTAAAAGCTCCTGACAGCTTTCTTAGCTCATCGTCTAACCTTTGTCGCAGAGTCTCCAGATGTTTTATTTTTCTCTCCTCTTCCTGCCATCTCATTCTCTCTTTCTCAAAAGCTACCTCAAGATCTTTGCAGAGTTCATCTTGTCTCTCTATCTCCCTCAACACTTTCTCTGTCATTCTTTCATCATCCTTTGCTCTATTTTGCTCATTTTCTATTGCTGCAGTCAACTGACTTAGTTTGTTTTCCTTCATTATTGTCTCTCTATCCACTATTTTTTTCTCAATCAGGGTTTTGCCCCGAATCTCTGTCACTGTCTCCCTCCTGAACTCTTCAGGCTGTTTTCCTTTGATGTCCTCCTGCATGGACATCTGTCCAATAGAATGAATCAATAAGCTTTTCCCACTTACAGTGATGGTTATTTAGTTAGCAGTACAGAACTACAAGGCAGCCTTAATACAGACAGACATTAGGAATGCGGTAGGACTTAAGTCTTTTACCTGTAGCCTCTTGGCAACAACTCTCTGGAGAGGATTCTCCTTTGCGCTCAGGCGGGAGAAAGTGTTCTCAATGTTGGCTTGGAACATGGTCTCCATGTCCTCAAGCTTTGAGGCCAGCTGCTGCCGGGACCTCTCCATTTTCTCCATGAAGTCACACTCTGCCCTCTGCATCCTGGAGGACACGTGTTTCGTCCACGTTTCTGTACTGAAACTGGCGCTCATCTGTGGTAGGGAGAGATTGTAGGTTTTGATTATACTTCCACATATCATATCATGTTTTGCTGTTTTTCTAAATGTTACTGGAGTATTTTTGTTTTTAATGTGGTGTTTTATAGTATTGTATGTTGGTTTAGGTTGCTAAATACTATAACTGTAGCTGTAACTAGATGAGAGATGATATTCATGTATCAGCCAATATGACACTATTTGAAATACTGGGTAACACTTTTTTATGGTTCCTTTTCCACTGTATTTAATTGCAACAACTTCTAATATTATTTACTTATACTGTACATACCTGACACTAACCCTAATCCTAACCTGTACCCTAACCCTAGGTACAGAGTAGGTAAAAAGCTATAATTTAATTAAAACATTATATACATTGACAATAAATAAAAAGTAAGAAGCTTACCATTAGTTTGCATCTATCATCTCTGCTCTGCTAAAATGGTTTGAAGTGTTTAGAATGTTGAGACTTCATGTTGCCAAGCTACTGTGACATCAGCAGCCTTAGAACTGTGACACTACGCATGGTCATGACATCATAATGCATGCTGTCCACCATAGTCAGGAGATGTATATTCTTTCAATGCTTTATGTAGATTCAAGATAATAAAATAATACTACATTTTATTTTAAATAGAAGCACCTTTTACCAATTAAACAATCTTATCAAGCCAACTCATATACTAGTTTAAAAAAAATGTTTTTAGGTCCACAAGTCCACAGTGGATTCACATTGCTTGATGTAAAGGGGAAGTGAATTCCAGATCTTTGGGGCAGTATGACTAAATGCTCTTTCTCCAATAGAGCTAAGGTTCATGGATGGTATTGTCAGTAAACCTGCTGAGGAGGATCGCAGTGAGCGGGCAGGGGTGTAGATATCTCTTTTTAAAGCACCAGTGGAGCAACCGCTGTCACAGCACAAGATTTAAGCTATGCAGAGAAGATTATAATAAATAACACAAATCATAAATGCCTATTGCATGCTCTAGGCATCATTTACTGTGCTGGAATCTCCTGTCACAGCTGGAGCCTAAATAGGTCTACTGTTCTGTTGTTTTATTTTATAATATATAATTGTATTTATAGAAAAGCAATACTTGTTTCATTTTCCTAGTAGTCAAGTAGTCAAATGTGAGTCTACACTATCAGCTGACCTTTACTTTTTTGAAATAGACAATAACCCAGCCTGTCTAAAACTTTCTACCCATCTCACCTAACTCCCCGTCTGGTGTGATGGGCTTGTGATAACTGTGGAAGGAGGTATTTGTGAGAGCTTTCAGATGACAGCTTTCGAACAAAAGTGGTGTTTTGAAAAAGCCTGTAACAGATTTAAACACTTTAATTTAGCCTGAGAGTCCATGCACTGCCAGCAGTCAGGACAGCGAAGAGGCTGAGTGTAAAATTGTTGAATCATTTATTCAGGATATGAGTAGTTTAACACAACTGCCTGTTCAAGAAGAGGGTGTGAAGGAGCCGGAGGACACTGCTCCCATCAAACCTATTTCACCAGGAGACTCACAAGAGAAAGAGAGTTGTGCCTCACACGGTGTCAAAAATGTTGATTTGGAAAATGTTGAGTCATGCACAAAGAACATTGGTGAAATCATTGAAGTGTACAAGTCAAAGGTGGCCGAAGAACATGCAGAATAGCCAATCCAGGACGTTGGAGGCATAATGTCAGAGTTGGAGAGTTTGACACATTTAACCAATGGTCGCAAAAGTGACACTCCTGTTTCCTTGTGGCTCACAGAACATCAGCACCAGATCCAGTGCATCCTCTATGCAACTCCTAAAAACCCATTTAACTTGACTGTCTGGTCCAAGGCACGTGGAATGTTCCAACACTTGCAGGTGAAAGTGAACAACTTGTTCTCCAACCACCTTGCTTCAGTTGAGACTGAGCAGCAAAAGTAGAAGAAGAAGCTGCAAGTAATATGGATGCTTCCGGTCTGAGTGGACAATCAGACTTGGTTGACCCAACAAAGAAAGAAATGCAGCTATTAAAATAACATGCAGCTGCCACGCTAGAGGGTGTTCATGTCCAATGAGATGAATGTTTTGTAAGTTCTAAACCACACACACTACCTCCCTCCCAATCACCCAACAGCTCAAAGATATAGGATGGACTGCCAAGTGCTGAGACATTTTCAGAAGAACACACTGATCTGATCAGGAGTTTTCTTTTGGACAGCAACACAGCAAAGAAGAATGATGCCATCTTTGAAATGGTGTATGACTCAGCGGAAGAGGAACTCAGGCATTTGCTTCAAACATATTTTGGATTTCCTACAAGGTTGAACACCAATAAAAGGCAGGGGGGCAGCTATTCATCCAGATAATGTTTTAGAATAAAACCTTCCCAGTCAACATGCAGAAGAGGCACTAAGCAATATGGATGCTTCTGGTCACAGCGGAAAATCAGGCTTGGGTGACCCAACAAAGAAAGAAGTGCAGCAATTAAAAAACTAGAGGGCTGTAATGTTCAACCAAATGAATGCTTTGTAAGTTCTGAACCACACACACCACCTCCCTCCCAATCACCCAACAGCTCAAAGATAGATGATGCACTACCAGGTGCTGTGACATTTTCTTAAGAACTCACTCATGTGATCAAGAGTTTTTTCTTAAATAGCAACACAGGTCCTGAAGTCATTTCATTAACTGCCAGTAAAAGGTCATCAGATTCTCTGCTTTACATGAAGGAAAACAAACACGAGACAAAACCCAAAACAAGAACGATGCCTCCTTTGAAATGGTGTATGGCTTTGCTGAAGAGGAACTCAGGCGTTTGCTTCAACCATATTTTAGATTTCCTACAAAGTTGAACGCAAATGAAGAGCAGAGGGCAGTTGTTCATCTGGATGACAAAACCTTTTCACCAGCGGCAGACCATCTAAAAAACTGCTGCACAGATGTAACACAAATGATACAAAGACCCAGAACAACGCTCCATGACCTGTGAAGCATCCAAAAGTTAGGTTCAATGTCAAAGTAAATGTTTTAGTTAACATTGTTTATTTTAATTAGTCATAAGTGTTATTCTAACTTTAAACCTTAAGGGACTGTTGATGTTACCATAGAATGCATGCTTTCACTAACATACCTTTTTGAATTCTATGTTCTTCTACAGTGACATATATTCAGCCAAATAAAAGTGGTCCCTGCAAACATTAATCAAGACACAAGTAAGTTTCTTTAATTGTCCTCTCATGCATTCAGGTTTAGATAGACTTAGCCTTGATCTTTCTCTGAGCATTTACCATCTGCCACAAAAATAATAATAATGTAAAATAACAATAACATAAAATAAATAATAAAAGTAATTTGTGAAATATACCCTTAAGACAGACAGACTAGAAGGCACCACAGCCTCTCTTTCCCCTGAGAATGGTTGTTCATTGAAGCCCAAAAATGGCTCTGCCTTGTTCAAGGTCTTCTTATGCTGAATTAAACCAGGCTAAACCTTTGAAACTTCATGAACAAGTACCAAACCGTTGGAACAATCCAAATAAAAAACACTGCATGCACTTATTGTGTAAATACAACTCTGATACGCATGAACACAAGCTATCTGCATCACACTGTGTGATCACATGTTTTATAGGAATCTCTCCCTTCTACACAAAGACATATACACATATGTACATTTACACCCTCCACACACACACACACACACACACGTGCATGCACAATAAAAATAAAAACTGCAAAAAGAAATGCACAAAAGGACATGTATAACCTATAGGTGAACTCACTTAAAGCAGCATCCCTTATTTATGGAGACCATCATCTGTATAAACATGTATTCCTCCTCTACAATATGCCCAGTTTCTCTGACCGGGCATGCTCCAAACGCTGTTAAAATGAACATTTTTTATTTTTTTTAATTTAACCTTAAAATTGCACCTTAAGGCATTCTGGTAACACAGTTACACAGTTTGAAGCAGAAAGCGGTAGGGAAGGTGCTAAACAGTTGGCGCCATAAAAAAAAAAACAATAGAATGTTGTGAAACAAATAATAATAATGTTGGTCATTATGTTCAATTAGGCACTCTCTTAGTTTAGGGCCCTTGTAGTTGTCCATACAGCACCTATGGTGAGGTCAAAGGTCAAACTTGCTGGAAGTAGAGGGTCCAATATGTTTTGACCAATGTTTTGAAATTGCAATACATGTTGAAAAGTCCATTTTCACAGCAAAAACAAATATTTACAATCTGGTTAAAATAAAAAATGGTTTTGGTATGTTTAGGTAGAATGGTAGTTCGGTAGTCCACAATAACTCAGAAGGTGTGAATTTTACAAGGATATTTTATTGTCACATGCATAGAGATACTGGCTAAGGTAAGACATGCAGTGAAACTGCTGTTCGTCAGTCTACACTGTGCATGGGGAGGGGGAGTAAAATGTGTAGAATGCAGTTGGGGGATGGCTGTCTGATGAAGGGCAGGGGTGGAATAGGTGATGGGGGGTAGGGGGTGGGGTAAAGTGCATGAAGTGCAGTTTGGGGTTGGGGTTGGTGGGGTTGGAAGGGAAGATTGGGTGAGGCTTGTGTTAGAAGATGGAGGGCGGACAGAAAAAAAGTAAAGGTGATGAAGTGTGTGGGGGTGGGGTTGTTAGCGCTGTATCTTGTGTGTTGTGTGTCTGGGTGGGTGGGAAGGGCTGTGTTGAGGTGGCGATGGGGCAAACATGTGAGGAGAGGGGGTGAGTGCAGTGAGGTGTGGTGTTGGGGCTTAAAGGGAGGAATGGGACTTTTGTTATGGGACTTTTTTTTAGAATCCATTAGTTTAATCCCCAGATAATTTACATTTACATTCATACAATGAATTGGAAAAGATTGCGGCACCTGGAACTTTCAATTTAGACATCATCTGGTCTGTGAGAAAGTCCATGCGTTCTCTTTTATACAGTCTGTGGTTCTGATATATACTTGTATGTTAAATATGACCTCACAGAGAGGAGGATTGAATATCTACTGTTTTGTTCTTCATTGTAGCCATGATGTACAAGTTGCTAAGCAAGTAGTGCATAAGCTGTCTTAGCCTCAACAAGGCAATCATCTTTGATGGAATTGTACATGGGAGCACAAACTAGATGGGAGCAGGAAAAAGCAACCCACACAAATTGGACAATATTATTGGACTCTGCCATAACATTTATGTGCGTGGCATTGCACCTCTGTTCTGTGTCCATGTCGGCAAACAGGCAGAGAGCAAATAAGTGAAGGAAGATGACCATAGGAGCAAACGAAACAACATAGAAAAAAACAACAACATAAGAGCTCTCTCAGCACCACCGAACCTTTTAATTTAAAAAATGCTCTTTAAGGCTGATATTGCCCTCAGGCTTTCATTTTGCTCTTCCTTCCGAATGAGGCGAACTATTGGTTTTCACTCAGCACTCACATTTCTGATGAAAGAGAGCAGCAACACAGCCCCAGCTTAGCTTTTCTCAGTGCTGTTGACTTTTACCGTGATTGAGAGACTGAGCAGTCCTGTGTGCAGCCCTAATAAACTGTGCCATTTTAGTGTATTGAAATGTCAGTGCTAGCATTATTTACGGTCATGTGATGATGGACAGTGAAGCGTTGAAGTGAATCACACCGTCTTACATCTTAGCTGCATAATCCTCTGCTATTCCTTTGTATGTTTTTTAATCATGTTTAATCAAGTTGGAGAGCTTTGGGCTATCAGTTTTGATGACTGCTGTCACTCCACTGGGTATTTGTTCATGTGTAAAAATATATTAAAATTGAAGAGTCCTTGAAAAAGTAGCAGAGAGAGAGAGAGAGAGAGAGAGAGAGAGAGAGAGAGAGAAAGAGAGAGAGGACAGCTAGCAATTACATCTGTTTTTAGTCTTTGAGACAGCACACATTATTTAGAGAGAAGCCATACGCCATCCCCACAGAGACAGATTTATGGTGCTACATTCACATACATCACATTTACTGTTACTCTGAATAAGCAAGGCCGTCTCAGAAGGATCAATTAACTCGTCCTGTCATCGTACATTTATTGCCTAAGTAAGAGGGGACAGATGGTGATGTTTTTGAAATGGAGTACAGGCTTAAGAGAAGACAGCACAGAGATGTGCCACTGAAGGACTGACTCTTTTCACTCTGTGCTTTGAACAGGGCCGATTAAACTGCTGAAGATCATCCAACACAAGTCAACTTAATTTTGAACTTAAAAGCAGGCTTTATATTTTATCTTTAAGGCTGCGGAGTGAAGATTGCCATGCCTTGCGGTTAAAACATTGTGTCATGAAGCGAAAATGTTCCTCTATATTGGCCCACCATTCATCTGGCTGCAGTTCATTTGTAGGAGATCCTGATTTACTATGAATATGCAAACTACCTTGTTATGGTTTGTCTTGTTGATTGCGCAATGGCAGCTGGAATTGCTCTCACTATCAGCTGCTTTTCTGTGAAATGAGAGATTGAAACGAATGCAAATGCTGATTTGCTATGAACAATATTGTAGGGCACTGATTTGTTTTACATGATTGCACGTGTTCTCCAAAAGGAAAGAAATGAGCAGTGGCTGATTTAGCATACTGGCAGTATTTGAACTATTGTGGAAGCCCTACAAAGTTTGGTCCTCCAGACGTGTCAGAGATTCAGCTTCTAGACTTGCTGAGGGGTTGTATTATTAACCTCTGTCTTAATCATTTTCAACAACATATATCACTTTCTTTAATACATCATGGTTTCAGACAAGGAGGCATGCTGAAACAGCTAGGGTGCATTTGTATATTTA
This sequence comes from Coilia nasus, assembly GCA_027475355.1. Lineage (NCBI taxonomy): Eukaryota > Metazoa > Chordata > Actinopteri > Clupeiformes > Engraulidae > Coilia > Coilia nasus. The sequence continues at coordinate 6,596,364 of CM050211.1, forward strand.
ATCTCAAAATTTTTAATACAAATCAAATGTCAACACAACATACCATTTCACATCTACAAATTAATTAAGTGTGAGAAAATTGTGCTGATGATTAGGTTATCAGCATCATTATTATACCTTGTGCTTACCTCAGGGGACTGTAAAAGGTGTAAAAATCCATTAATTTAATTTTGCACACATAACCTAGCAAAAGGAATTTAATTTGACACAAAAAACAGACTGAGGCACTAAGCTAACACAGTAAAGGGAAAAGACACCCTCATTTGCAAGGGGCATTTTGGCTGCAGGAACAATAAAAGCGATCATGAACTCTAAACTCTAAACTCAAACCTATATAAATACATCTGTGAATATATTTCATCTATTTGATATAGTATTTCATTCAGGTTTTGTGTATTTGTTCTAGTGAACAGCTGAATATTAAATTAACACTTGTATTACTATCAAAAACAAAAACTTCACATCTTGAACAAACACATGTATCAAAATGTGAGCTCATGATAACATTTTAAGGGAGTTGTATGCATAGCTTTCAGAGGTCTGTAGCGAGGTCGTCTGCTGAGACTTCTCGTATTGAACTGAAGGCTGCAATTAGTCACTGCTGTTACAGCAAGGCAATCGGGGTAATTTCTCCATTAGCGAAGTGATGTTTGTGGTCATGGCTCATTTAATTCCCTGGCTTGATATTTGGCAGCTTGCTGTAAGGGAGTTACTGTTTGGTTGGCCCAGTCATTAGCATTATTCATGTTTTACAGTGTGCAGTGTCTGGACCAAGTCCAAAATCCACTCTCTCCAAGTTCCTTATATACTTTAAAAGGTATTTGTTTTAAATCACAGGTGCTGCTGAAAAGTATTCCAACTTCAAATCAGTGGGAGCCTACAGTTTTTTGTCTCTTTTTTGTCTCTTTTGTCTCTTTTGCCTCTCTTCAGTTCTTCAAAGATTTCACAGAACTGTAAACATCATTCACATTATCACACATTTCTTTTTTAAGCCTGAAAATGTACCTACACAGACGCTTCTTTAAAAAATAGCACCTACTTTCAACTTGTACAGCTTCAAGCCTGAAAATGTCTGGCCCAACTGCCTTTGCCTGAAATAACCCCTGGTGACCCCCCCACCCCCCACCCACCCCCAATCCTACCCCGCCTCCCTTCCTCTCACATGTAAACAGCTCCCGCAAACCCTCAGCAGCACACAGACGAGCTGGCAGCAAGCCTCGGAGAGAAAGCTTTATCGCTCAGTGCATGCCTCCCTCCACCAGAACATCCATCTCTTTGGCACCATCTCCTCCTGCCCAGGCTCTGTCCACCTCCTGGATGGGCTCCTTCACGACAGCTAGCAGCACAGTGGCAGCCAACCAGCCAGCCAGCCTTCATTTCATTTGTTTTAGTTCACTTCCACGATAAGGCAAAATGGGGGGAGAGGGAATCAATTCACCAAAAATAAAATGGCGACGCAAAGACAGGTGACCGAGGGGGTGAGAGCCAACTCCGCAATCAGCCTAATCTTCTTGCATCGGGAGCTGGGACATCCCAGGATGGATTGCAGGAGGTTTATTTTTTTTCTTCTCTGCTTTGACTTGTACGCCACGCTGTTATCTGGCAGGGAGGGGGTGTAGCAAACCCTTAGCGCCGACATAAATCACACAGCTTTGAGCCCAGACAGCCCTGCAAGAAGCAATCAATTACCTCCTAATGGACAGAGAGCAAGAGAGAGGAAGAGACATAGAAAGAGAAAAAGACAGAGGAAGAGAGAGAGAGAAAGAGAGGAAGAGAGAGAGAAGAAAGAAAGTGGAAGTGAGTGCTCTTGTCCGTACCCTCTGTGGATAATTATTCGCACACTAAGTAGCGCTGATTAAAACTGCCAGGGAAGAACTGTATTCACAGAGCCCAGGAGGCAACGAGCATGGTAGCCTGGAGAGAACACGACAGCCAGCTTGGAGCAGGCAAGCACGCATCCTCTGGCATTAACCCTTTTCAGTATCTCTGTCTTACAAGCCAGACATGCTGGTGCCATTGATGTTTCTCGCAACTGCCCTAAGGTTTCTTTTTCTTTCGGTGTTGTCCAGGTCTTCATATTCCAATGCAGCAATGAGTTTCCCTCTTCTGCGTCCTTCTCCCCCAGCAGTAATTAAGTGGTGCACATCAAAAGGCTCTCACCCTGTGGTGGCTGGCTGGCTGAGGTGACTGGTGGCAGATGAGAAGGCCTGCATCGGGCTGATTGGGACTCGACTCCTGTGGGTTCGCCGCACTGCGATTCTCTGATGACACGGAGTGCACTGGGGTGGAAGGCTCAGAGCTGACCTCCTTGACCTCCCCCCCCCACAGTCATGCCTGGCTTTGGGGTGGGGGTGGGGGTGGGGTGGTTGAAGAGTTACGGAGGTCAGGTGAGTGACCTCAGAAGTCAAGTGGTCAGTGGAGTGTGTGGAGAGCAGTCACCTCCCCCCTCCTGCTCTCCACACCCCCCCAACCCCCCAAACACGCTCTCACAAAATAACTCTCCCAAACAGTCACTACGGGCACATGGTAGGATCGGATTGGATTGGTATTGGATTGGGTGTTGCTACCCAACGGGTGGTCTGTCCCAAATCCCTGTGCACATGAGAGTTCGTGTAAGCGGATAATGGTCAGAGATCTGGCCGTTTCCGCTACGCTAGATGGAGCTGTATTCCTTTCAACAAGTGGTGTTAGAACTACTTCAGGCTGCTAAAAAGAAAATAAACAAACTATCTGACGGCATACAAAACAAAGATAGCGCTCGAGGAGGTTCACAGAACAGCATTTGCATGCATGTTGTGCATTCTCGTTTGTTTGGAAGTCCGTATGAAAGAACAAACAGCGTTTTTGGTTTCCTTGATACGACATGAACTGTGCCGTCGGCGTTTAATATTACAAGCAATTGAGGACAACGAGACTTGTTGAGAGCAGGCGCTAGAAAGCCTCGACGTTCAGTATGGATGAAAATCAGGGACAGAAGCTTCTGGGATCGAGTGGTCTTACATGCGCAGTACGCGAATCCAAACCAATACCGTGCACAAGGCAGCACCAAGCGGATTAACATCGGCTTAAGCCAGGGGTTGCAATCGGATTCGCGAAACCAATCCCTATACGATCTTTAGCCTGTGCACATGAATTCGATACGATGCTAAACCATTTCCAATCGGATTCAACTCGTCCATGTGCACGCAGTGAGTGGTAGAGGTAGAGGCAGGCCTGGGCTGGAATTGACCCAAATATGACAGTCAATCATTTCCAATTTGGGCAAAAAAGTGAGAAAATGGAGAGAATTAAAGGGAAAAGGTGGAAGAGGGGGGAAAGTAAAAGTGAGTCTTTTTTTTCCTTCACTCTCCACATGCACCGAGTTATCTAATTAACAGAAGGAAGTAGAGAGAACCAAAAATGAAGTAAACCCTTCTCTGTATTTATCCCCTCAAGGCAAGACAAGGACTATTTAGACTTTACTCACATAATGCTGTGGCTCTGAGAGGCTTTGCCTGATTTTTTTCCCACTCAAGTTTAGTATAAAACCCCAACAGCCTTGTAATTATGCAAATCTTACGGCTCACAGTTAGGAAATTCAGCTGCATAAGAAGAGAGCGCAAACTAAAAAAATACTGTGCCCTGGGTCCATGTAACTCTGGTACCGGGTCCAATACTGTGCCCTGGGTCCATGTAACTCTGGTACCGGTTTGCAACACAAATAGCTTGTAACTTTGGAACAGCACTTTGCTCCATCCAAATGCTGTCTGGACTCCTACAATGAGCCAACTGCCGCTCTGTGTTTTCACCAGGTTTTCAGCAAGAAAGGTAGAAAATGCACTCCAAAACACACAAAAAGCTGTTAGAAAATGCACTCCAAAACACACAAAAAGCTGTTAGAAAATGCACTCCAAAACACAAAAAGCTGTTGCAAAATGTTGTTGGATCATCAAAGTCATTGACATCACTGATCTTAATGATTGTTTCTTAATCTTGTGATTATGATTACAGACTCTGTGTGCAGCTGCTCAACAAAGACCTACTGAAACTATATTTATGATTTATGACATTTTAAAAGTCATTATCTCATTGTCAATATTAGAAATGTATCGGCATGTGCACTCTAGAATGCACTCTAATGTGATCATCATAGGCCGAAGCTGCAAAAGACCTCAGTGATGGGTGAAGCATGAGTTTGTGAGGGCACCCTGGATGAAAGTATGGTGGGAGATGAGTGAGGGACACCTGAGTGTGTGCGTGAATCGCATGGGAGCGGTTCCTGAGGGGGAAAGCAGTGTGAAGGAGTGCCATCATCACCACTAGGGTTGAAGATGTGCTCTGACTGCCATTCCAAAGAGTCTGGCTCTTTGGGGTTGTGGTCAGAGTGCATGGTTGGTACCCCGGCCACCCGGGTTTCAAACTGTGTGGGGTAACCTCTCTCCCCCTTTGCTACAGGGTCGTTGGTAGTCTGGTACTTGCCAAATGGGAGAGATGCAATCAGCACAACGGCTGGACGGCTGTTTGGTGAAAGCTGAAACTACGATGACCTGCAACAGCAGAGGAAATGTGAGGATTGTTTCTGTGACTGCACTGCATTATGCCAGAGCTAATCTGCTTCTATGCTTTCATGCAGAGCTTTTTATCCTCTGTAATGTGTGATGCCTTCAGCGCCATTTTGTCAAAGTTTACAAAGTACAGTGAGTTCAGGAAAGCAGAAAAATTAGGACAGATGAGATGAAGAACAACACATCTGGAGTACACAGTGCCCCTCATCAACACATCAGAAAATGTCTGAGCAGCCATTTTACTGAACAATTTGCCAGCAGTGCTCTTTTTATTTAGAGTGAATGTGTGAAGGGTTAGAGAGGCTTTCTGAAAATCCTCTGCTGGGATTAGCCAGTATCCGGCAGAATTGCACCATTACATAAATGGCCACAGAGGCAGCCTGGGCTTGTGTTCTCAAAAGCGTTAAAGTTTTCTTTGAGTTGTTCATTTCAAAACTTTTATCTTTGACACAGATTGAAACACCGTGAGGGACCATTAGTCTTTCTTTGGAATTCTTTCGTCACCAGGGTAATATGAAAGTCTGCTTGCAAAACACTAACTCTGAAAGGTGAAGCACAATAGCCAAAACTGAGAATGCTGGTGTGTCCCAAAGAGGGGATAGAGTGTTTTTAACAAATCCAGCAAGATTATTACAATTTCTCTTACGTTTCTTAGAACTACACATTAGAGATACGTTTGGTAGGACCCCAAGATGACTTAAAAGAACTTTGATTTCTCTTAAAATAGCAGAGACACAATTTACTGAAAGGCAAAAGAGCCGATGAAAAAACTTCCACACCATTGTTGTTTTGAAAGCTCATCAAATATAAAACAATAATTTATTATTTCTCTCATTGTACAAGACATCAAATTGTGTTTCTAACTAAGAGTTGTTAAACTTTGTGTTATTCTTTGCCTGATACATGGATTCCTACGAAGGCTTGCCGACTACAATGGACAACAACAACAGAGAGAGTTTTCGCTTAGTCATCATAGAGGCGACATCTTCTCCTCTAGCCACAGATACATAACGGTCTCACATTGGTTTTGAAAGAGAATGAACAGCACTGTGTTTGGCAGTCAGAAAATCGAGTTACAAAAACAGCACCTTGTGTGGATGATTCGTTTCAGTGAAAGTGTCTGCTTTCAACTAAAAACCACACTTCATGAATTTTACATAGAAAACAATGCTGTGTTCACCATGAAGCTAAATATTGTTGTATTTCCTTTTAATATGCAAAACATATGCATAAACAGTAAAATACTGATAATAGTTACTTGCTTTAAAAAAAATCAAAAACAGAAAACAAATGCTAAATGTTGGCAGTTCTTTACGTATGGCACACAGTCTTTTAACAGTTCCAAAGCCTTTACAAACCCGAATATCATGACAAAGTTCATTCTATTAAAACGCATTTTCATTGTGTAAAACAGCAAGCACAAAAAGAAAGAAAGTTATAGAGAGTGTTTGAGAAAACTGTCTTTGCTTCTTCTTTTTTTTTTTTTTTTTTTACTTTCGATAAATTTCCCCCCTTCCCAAGTGCATCTCTGGGACACCAGCTGCCCCCAGGGGCACATACACTCTCAGCATCCTACTGTACAGTTCCATCACACACACGACTTTCCTATCGCCCTCTTTACATCCATCCTTCATCCCCCTCTCTCTCCCTCTTTCTGTCTCTTTCTCTTATCCTCTCTATCTTTTTAGTATTATATTTACAAATGTTGCCACATTGAACGAGGCAGGAATCTCTACCCCAATCGGTAGTGTCTTATGTACAGCTGGTTTGGGCTGGGGCGGGGTCGTTCCCCTCCTACCGCTCCCAGCCTAGACGGTGGTGACTGAGAGCAGGGAGTTGTAGACGCGCGTGCCATCGGGCGAACGCGTGCCGTGCGTCAGCAGCTCCTGGATGGTCATCCAGTTGTCGAAGATCTTCTTGTTGCGCTTCTTCATCATCTTCTTGTGGCTCAGTTCAATGATGTTGAGCTCCTTGCGTGGCTCGTCGGGGCCCGACCCAGCGTTACCGTTGCCGCCCGACCCGGGGCTCCCTCCTCCTCCTCCGCCACCTCCTCCGCCGCCTCCTCCCTGCTCCTTTAGGGAGTCCATGCGGCTCTGCTTCATGAACTCTCGGCGCTGGCGCTGCTCGCGGGCGCGCACGGCGTGCTGCTTGCGCTCCTCCTTGCTCCAGTAGCGGCCCATCTTCAGCTCGCTGGCGGCGTCGTCGTCCGTGGTCATGCCGCTGCGCTCCTCTCGGATGCGGATGGCGCGCTCCTTCAGCAGCCGGTCGCGCACGGGCCGCTTGGTGATGTAGCGCGTGCCGTCGCTGCGGATCTTCACCTTCCACTCCATCTTGGGGCCCAGCTCCGAGCCCCCGCCGCCGCCGGGACCGGCTCCCGAGGCCCGGCCCGACGACGAGGCGGGCGAGAGTGGGTCACGGCACATGCTCACCAGGCTCATCTGGCTCTGGGCATACTCCACGGCCGACTTCTGCTGGATGAGCTGCATGTAGCTCTGGTAGTGCTGCGCGTGGGCGGGGATGTGGGCATGCTTGTAGGGCGAGTGGCCCTGCAGGAGGGACCCCCGGCCCCCCTTGCCCGCTCCGCTAGCGGCCTCTGCCTTCCTCTGCTGCTGGCCCTCGGCCTGCGTTCCGCTCTCCGGCTCCTTGGAGGATGACGATGACGAAGACGCGGCTCTGCCCCGACTGGGGCCCCCGCAGGCCTCCTGGACAGGGGACAGCAGGGGCTTGAGGGCCCTCCCGCTGGGGTTGGCCAGCCCCTCAGGCAGACTCTCGTTGGCCCGGCGCAGCGAGTTGTCCGGCGAGAGCTCGAGCGTGAGCGGGGTGCTGCGGCAGCTTTCGCCCGTGTTGTACGCGCTCGAGCTGTCCTTGTCCGACTTCTCGGGCAGCTCGGTGATGTCGGCCAGCTCGTGGCGGCGCGGCGCGTCCACGCTGGTGTTGTAGTTGCGGAAGCCGCTGTTGTGCAGCATCCAGGACTCGCGGTACTGTTCCCGCAGCTGCTGCATCTTGTGCGCCCGCACGATGCTCAGGCACTCCAGCTCGATGGTGCGCAGCTCCTCGTTCAGCAGCTCCAGCTCCTTGTCCACGCCCTCCTCTCCCCCTGCTCCTCCACCTCCTCCTGCTGCCGCCGCCGCCGCTGCTGCCGCCGCTGCCATGCCGGGACAGTAGAGGGCGCCACCTCCTCCGGCCGCGCTGCGCACCTGGCACTTGAGCTCCAGCAGCTCGCGGAAGCGCTCGCACTCGTCCGCCGGGATGCCCAGGAAGTCGGACTCGCTGATGAGCGACTCGCTGCTGAAGGGCAGGTCGCCGCTGCCCAGCGTGTCCTGGCTGTAGGCCAGCCGCCGACGGCTGCTGCCCAGCGTGGTGCCCGAGCACACGCAGGTGGCCTGCTCGTCGCCCAGGTTCTCCTGCTCCGAGCTCTCGTCGTTGCGTGTGCTCTCGTCCGTGCGGCCCACCCCGCTGTCCTTCTCGTGCCGTTGTGAAAGGAGCGTGGCTGTGTCGGTCGTGCCGCCGTCCTCCTCATGCTTCTTCTGACAGAGAGAGAGACAAAGTGGGAAGAGAGAGGGAGAGAGAGAGAGAGAAAGAGAGAGAGAGAGAGAGAGAGAGAGAGAGAGAGAGAGAGAGAAAATGAAAGGGCATTAATTGTATCCAGGCACTAGAGATGTCAACTTGGTTTAAAAGAACAAGGACACGGCTTTGCATGTGCTCCTTTGTTAGAAAACAGAATCATTTGAATAGAATGGTTTCTTTGTTGTCCACCAGACTAATTTTTGGCTCACCAAAACACAGATTGACATAAGAGAGGCCGCCAGAATTAGTCACACAACAAGACAGAAACAAAGACCCACACAAACAAGAACACACTGCACACCAATGTGTAATCCCGTGACGGGCTGTCCGTGAGCGTCTGCTACGCCAGACTGACTGGGTGTTCCTACCTGCTGGAGCATGCTAGCGGTGAACTGCATGGCCTGGTGGTGCTGCTGTTCCAGCATGTCCATGTGCAGGTCATCCAGGAAGTCGTTTCTGTCGTCATCCATCCAGCCTTCGTCCAGCTGCCACGTACATGAGGAGGGGGAGGGGGAGGAGGCAGAGAGCGGACAGGACGTTAATCCCACATGATTACATGTACACTTCACACAGTCAACACCTGACCTAGCCTATTACATAAACATGCCTTTTTTAAATAATGTAGTAGTCAAACTGTTTTGAACACACTACTCATAGTCATGTTTACAGAAGCACTGAATTATTCATACTGTATATATGTAATTCAATCTGTCCATATCCCAATACGTTCAGCATGGATTTCTAACACAGCACTATTGTTACCATCGCCACAGCAGAGCGGTGACCTGGTTGGTGGCTCAGTGTCCCACTGTTATAGTACTGACACTTAACTTATATACTTTTTTGATCCTCTAAGAGAAGCTGGTCTCTGCAAAAATTCCAATCTGTGATGTAGTGAGTTACACAGCATGCAGTGAGCACACAGTAGGGTGAAGCACACACTAACCCGGACAGTGGGCTGTTAGGGGGAGCAGTGTGGGGTTAGGTGCCTTGCTCAGTGGCACTTCAGCTATGCTCCACTGGTCAAGGATTGAACCAGCAAACCTTTTGGTTTCAAGAGCCTGTAGCCCTAACCAGGAGGCCATGGCTGCCCCAACACTGACAGACTAGAGAAACGCCAGGATTTGATCCCTCTTACCTGGATCTCGGGCCGAGCCACGAGCAGACAGACGCTGGGGTTGTCCTCGCTGGTGAGCAGGGCTACAGCATCCTCTCGGTTCTGGATCTCAATGCCGTTGATCTGGACACAGTAAAGACAAATGAACATCCGCACACTGGAAAGCTCCCATTAGAGATCATCTTTGTGACGTTTCGAGCCCTCAGGGCCCTTCCCCAGACTTCAAACAATAGACATGGATCTGGACACATCCACAGGGATGTCAAACAAACGTACATTCATCAGGCAACTAACAGAAGCCATGCTGCAAAATCTGCCAAAAAATGCCCCCTGTTAAAATTAGCCAAAAAATCTATCCATATTGTCTTGTGTTAATCAAAAAATCTGCCAATGGGGTACGAAAAAATGTACTTGGTTAGAATTCTTAAAACATATTTTTTAAATGTAAAATGTTATTTTCTTATGTAAATAATGCCTGACAAGATTATTTTTCCATTTAGACAAGCAAATGAGTCTAATGTTCAAAAAAATCTCTTTTTTTTAACTTTCTTAAATTTTAATTTTGGCAGTGCATCCCTTAGAGAATATCAACATTCTCTTTTGGGTTTGTCTGTGGTTCTGCTCCTACCGGCATTTTGCAAGCAGAAATAATGTGCATGTTTATGTTTTTAATTAGCGTGCAAAGTAAGGCTTCACCACTACCACAAGAGTTCACACATTGTAATGATAATAGTGAACTGCTTATATTGAGGAGCTGTCTGCTTCTGATCAACCAAGACTGAAGTAGATGATGTGGGTTTACACTGGTATCTAAAAGGGGTAAAGATACCTGAATGATCCTATCACCTTCCCTGATTCTGCCATCCTTCGCTGCAATGCTGTTTGGATCAATCTACAAAAGAAAAAGACCAAAAACAGGTTTACACACATGAACATCAAAAGACCCACTATCCAAGTCTATTTCTGAAATGCTTTTAAAATGTCATTTCTTTTTAGCACAAAAGCACTTTTACAGCTGGGTTTTATAAACATGTACTCTATCTCCTAAACCACATCATGTCTAACATGTCTTTAGTCAGCACAGCAATCAATTCTGAAGCCATAAGGAATGATTTCTGGCTGGGGCTAAAGATGTCTTATCACAGTAAAATATACTTCATACACAGTAACATGTCATGTCTCAGAGCAGTGAAGATGATATCATGACAAATGACATTACGCCCCAGTAATCTATTATTAACTCAGATCCCTGTCACAGGAACAATATCACACTCACAGGAGCCTGGCTGTTGGCTGTTATGCTGCGTAAAATGATTCATGATCATTTATTATGCAGTGCAAAGATTCTGGTAAATTTAATCTGTCAAATAACAGACTGACAGAAAAAAAACTTGTCTGTTCGTGTCACATACTTCGCTGACGTAAATTCCAGTTTCATCCTCGTCATCGGTTCTGTAGCACACGGTCAGCCCAAGCTTGTCTTGGATGTTCGATCGGTACAAATCCACTTCCTGAATCAAACATTAAAAAAGGAACAAATTCTTAACATGGAACACAGCACAAAGGCTTTATGCTAAGCAGTGTTAACATAAAGAAACAACAAAAACACAAAAATAAACATGAAGCTAATCTTGCTGAAAAGTGCTTTATCGGTACAAATCCTCTTCCCGACTCAAACATGAAACAAAAAAGGAACACATTTTCAACATGGAACATGAATCATACAAAGGCTGTATGCTAAGCAGTGTTAAACATAAGGCTAATCCTACTGAAAAGCCACAACTTTATCTTCATGCTGTGCTGTGCTAAGATATGTGTGAAGTTCATTTGCATGGTTGCCTGCTTGCTGTTTTGAGTGTGTGTGTGTGTGTGTGTGTGTGTGTGTGTGTGTGTGTGTGTGTGTGTGTGT
>CM050211.1:6612500-6622500 GCA_027475355.1 Coilia nasus
AGCATAGTCAGCCCCTCTGTATGAAATGCAGTATAGTACAAGGGGCTGGTTTTGACCAGGCTAGTTTGCATGTGTTGTTGATACCGCAAATGTTTATTTTAAAGAGTTGATTTTAAGGTGTTATACAACCAACAATTTTTTTGTATTGTGCTTGCCATGCGCCCAATGCTGTAATACGCACAACAATACGGCAACTGTGAACAATGTTTTGGCTAGACCACACAAAACCAACTGTACATTTCGTGAAATACTTGTAATACTATTTCTAACTTTCAACATTGTGTAGGTTGGACTACATTTTCGGTACAATGGCGCATCGACCTTACTTACATTAGAAGAGTCATTAAACCCTGTGAAATGCATCATAACCTTCCACTGTAGATACATCTCTACCAATGGAGCGAAAGGCACAAATAACAGCACACAGTTCACCATTTTTTAACAGTGTGAGTACTCCTTAGAAGGGGAACATTTGACCTCAGACATCGATGTACCAGCTGAGCTTAGGTAAAGCTGAATGCTTTCTTTTTCTGTGTGTGTGTGTGTGTGTCTGTGTGTATTTATGTGTGAATGTGAATATTTATATATGTGTATGTGTATATATGTGTATGTGTGTGTGTATCTATATATATGTATGTGTGTGTGTGTGTGTGTGTGTGTGTGTAAGTGTGTTTGTGTGTGTGTGTGTGTGTAAAAGACAGAGACAGACAGACACTCACTCCTCTGGCAACAGGTACTGCTCCAGCACGGTGACGGGCGAGCTGGCAGCGGTGGGCAGCTTGCTGAGGGCCATGATGTGCTGGAAGGTGATGTCGGTCTGCGAGGCCATGTCCACCACCTGCGTGTCCCCGGCGGGGCCGGCCGGTTTGGGGCGCGGGGCCCGCCGCAGCACCTGCACCATGATGGGCTCCTTGGCCGTGCGGAAGGCCTCCACCGCCTGCTCGTGCGTGGCCTTGGACAGGTCCTTGCCATTCACCTGCACACACAGAACACATACAGTGGGGGTACATTAGGGCAGGGTCAAATTGTATGTTTTTTTGTCTTATTTCTTGCAGGGCATTAATCACTTACAAAGAGAGAAGACACATTGGACTAGAATTAAGCTAATTTTCACCTGGGTCAGGTGACTGGCCACATTACCAGACAATAGTTTGTTATTATATGGCCTCCATTAAATGGTGCTGACAGGAATATCAATATTAACAGTGGACACGTTATATGACTCCCGACAAAATTCTGACAAACTAGTTTTTTTTGTCGGGGTGTTGTAGAACGTCACAGACAAAAAAAACGCAGGTCGTAAAGCATGTCACATTGTGAGACATAGTCACTTTTGATGTCATGCCTGATCTTTTGGAATCAGGTACGATACTGGAAATGTGTTGGTTAGTACAAATATGGGGGCAAAATCAGGCTGATATTGTATAATGTTACCAGGCTATTACATTTTACTTAGAGCTGACAGTGGTATTACATTAAATTCCATTAGATTACACTTAGAGCAGTGGGGTTACATTGCACTGCGTTGCACTTGGTAGCAGAGGTGATTCTAGACTCTGTTGGCGCCCCAAGCAAAAGGCTGTCAGCCCTCCAAAGCCCTTTAGTAGCCTTGGGGCTTGAAGCTGTTTCCTGTGTTACCTGTTGACTGGTTATGCCTCTGCTTGGCAGACACATTTATTAAAAACAACTTATAATGGAGGAAGACAGTCAAACTACAAGGTGTTCAGGTAGGCTGCTGTCACTGTTGAGCTTGTACACTGATATTTGACAGGTCAATCAGACAGGAAGTGAGGAAAAGCTGGAGGAAGTTAACATAAGTGCAGTATCAGCCTCTTTAGAAAACACTCAGGCGTCATCTAGATGGAAAATCTGCTCCCTATACTAGCCAAGTGTAAGAGACCTCTGAAAGCTTTCCTAGCCAGACAGAAAGTGAAAATCCCTTCTCATTCTGCACACAGTCCGCAGTTCACAGTTTGCCTTTTGAGTGGGTCAAACACAGGCCAAGCTGTACTGGTCATATGGTATGTGGAGACCACAGAGTAACCCAGAGAAGCTGTGTGCAGTCTCTTACTTGCTGTTTTTCTTTGCCCAGGGCAAGCGAAAGTCTGCGTGACAATTCTGTTTAACAAGCCCTCTTTGAAAGGGCTACTGATGCTTTAACAAGCTGCTCCACGAGTGAGCGAGCCTCATTTCTCTGTCCCTGGACCTCGCCATCCGTTTGCCATCCAGCCATGTAGCTGGAGGATAACCCGCCCCCACCCAGGCATGCTTTATTTCATCTCAGCCTGCAGCTCAGCACGACACTCGGTTGGAGGCAACACACACACACACACACACACACACACACACACACACACACACACACACACACACACACACACACACACACACACACACACACACACACTCCACTTCTCCCTATCTCGCTCTTTCTCTCTCAAACACACACACACACTCTTTCTTTGTCTCTCTCTGTTTCTCTCTCTGTCTCTCTCTCACTGACTCTCTCTCACTGTCTCTCTCTCACTGTCTCTCTCTCTCTCTCTCTCACTGTCTCTCTCTCACTGTCTCTCTCTTACTCTCTCTCACACACAACCAGAACAACAGGAAAAAAAAACAGTAAAGAGGATTTTGAAAAATTCAAGTCTTTCCAGGCCATTAGCTAGTCCTCTCCCCTCTGTCTCTAGTGTGTGATAACCTATTACCGTCTGACTGTTTAACAGGGTCAAGGCCCTGCTTAGCAGAGGGGCCGTTAATTAGAGTGAGCCCCCCTCCTCAATTAATCAGGGTCGTTAGCCAGGCCAGTGCATAGGGGCCCTTATTTAGTAGCTAAATAATTTGGAGCGGGTGAAGAATGGAGCCTCCCCCTCCTGGAGATGATCCGGGAGCCCGTACACTGCAGTAACTTGGGGGGGAGATTAATCGCTACGCAGGGCTGAGGAGCCACAGCGGAGAGGCTAATTGCTTTCGCATCGCGTACAGACCGAGGGGGTGGGGGGTGGTTGGTGGAAAGAAGGGATTTACACTGCTTGACTATCTAAATGCACCGTGCCAATTATATGCAAGACTGAAGTACTAATGTAGCAAGGACTGAAGAAGAAATTGGCTCATTTGAAATACACTGCATTATTTAGTTCCATTTACAAATTCTCTGATTTGTATAGCATTTTGCTAGGCTTATAAAGGGGATGCCAGTGCCATGTTTATGTAATCTATGTCTAGGGAATGCAAGTCAGGGACAAAACCAATCTTGTGATCATTTCACCACAGATTTACCTGATTGGTGGGTATGGACAGATATGGTAATGGGATAAAATCATTTCTTGGGTGACCAAGTCTATCACTAATTTTACTAAAATACACAGCAAACAATACTGTGCCTAAAAGATTGTATTTATTCACTGAATAAAATGACCACTGAATTGAATTAGAATGTAGAGACAATAGCAGGTTCAGTTCAGTTCATAAGTGACAATACTAGATATCTGTGCATTGAGACACAGCAAACAGTGTGTTGTCCCAGGCGGCCTCTTACTGGGATAGCCACACACGATAGTCTCTCCCGCTGGCTGCATATAAGAGCCAGGTGTCAGCTGAGTGTGTTGTGTCTTGTCAGAACACACACACACACACAGATCCACTTTTGGTTGGGCTGTCCGTTTGGAATTAGTTCATTTGTAATTCCTGAACACGTGTCTGCTTTAATATGATCTGAGCCTGTGGCATTTCTCATTTCAAACGCTGTACTCAGCTCTGACAGCTCTGCCTCCACACATACACACACACACACACACACACACACACACACACACACACACACACACACACACACACACACACACACACACACATGCAGACAAACACAGCTCAATAAGTGGGGCTGTGTGTTTTCCTAGCGGGGTGATGAAATGGTCTGGCTGTATAGGAAACTTGAGTAAGTGATGCAAGCTTGCTGCGTCTGCCACTGCTGTGGCTTATACGCTCTCTGTGTGTGTGTATGGCCATCGCTTACCTCCTCACTACACAAACAAACAATCAAACAAGCACACACACAAACAGATACTAACACAGACTAACTCAGACTCAGACAAAAATAATGACACCAACTCAGACACAGATATAAACTCAAACTCTCTCTCTCTGACACACACACACGCATGAGCACACACACACACACACACACACACACACACACACACACACACACACACACACACACACACACACACACACACACACACACACACACACACACACACACACACACACACACACACAAACAAACACTACATAGTAGAGAGATTCATTTTCTGATAAACCACTCATTGCGCACAGTCCATATCATTTTGTTTGCAGGCTGCAGCGAAGTTCCGCTAGAGCCAAGCTAATGGCTGACACAGCTAGCTTCATAATCCCACCTCATTCAGCTATCTGTTTAACGCTAAAACATATGCTTGGGGCTAATGAACATCAGTCTGGGAATACTATGAAAACATTCCTCACATCTGGCAGCCATTCCCATCGCTTACTATTACTCCCCACTTTAAGGACATGGGAATGGGCAGAGAAATGGGTACGCTGGTGGGGGAGAGAGGAGGAGATGGTGGTGGTGGTGGTGATGGTGGGATGTGGATGGGAAACGCTTTGCCTCAACTCTGAAGAGGTTTGGCGCTCTCCGCTAATAACCAAAAAGGATTAATCCTAATCTAGGCCGCAAGCGTAATTGGATCATCTAAAACGGGCTCACCCTCCACTTTTGAACCATCAAAACTTCAGCCAGTTTAAAAAAAAAACTAATAACTTCTGAGATTTGAGGAAAATTTGCATCAAATAATTGGATGCCGAGCACTCAGAATGAGAGCAGGACTAAAATGTGGAGCAAGCCCTGTTTTAGAGAAATGATGAGAGCGCTTTTTCTTAAAGAGAACGAAATAAATAATAGAAATAAATAATATGCTCTATCCACCTTCACCATTCAAACTAATGTACATGGTTGTACATAACATGTCTCTTTTGCTTTATAACTGTACTGTTTTACCACAATGTGGAGTGTAAGCCATTGTCTATGGTGTATTGCGCTTTAAAGTTTAATATACTCTACTGAAACCAAGTTCTAGCAGCCTAACAGCCTGTTTTGCTTCTGTTTCCTTTCTGTGAGTTTGTACAACTGTGACTTTCTCTTTCTCTTTCCTCCTCCACCAGGCCTCAGAGCTATGGATTCCCACAGCTCCACGAACGGCAGTGACCCGCAGACAACACCACTGGAGAGAGTTCCGGCTCGGCGCACTCACTGAAGGCTTCCCAACCCCTTAACCAGAGGAGGAGTAAGGAGGGGGAGGAGGGGGAGGGGATCCCCCAATGTGCCTTGCTGTAGCCCGCCACACACCACCTGCCTTCCCACTCCACTCCAGCTCCCCTGGCGCCCCCATTCTGCCGGCTCACCTCTGACACGACCCTGGGGCTGGAGCCGCGCTGCTTCCACAAACACTGAGGGAGCCTCACGGTGAGAGCCTGGCCCTCCAGCAACCCTTCTGCTCCAGCCCAAAGCACCACACATCGGCCGGACCACTCTCCCAGAACCAGCCTGCAGCGGGTCATGCTTGCCTCAAGACGGTGATGATGAGGGTGTGTGTGTGTGTATGTGTGTGTGTGTGGAGTGTGGGTCTTTGTAAAGTGTCTGTGCAAAACTCCAAGCACACTGAAGCAGCCTTTCTTGAGATGGACAAAAGGAATGGCCATGCACCACTGGCTGCATTCTCACCAAAATAATCAGCAGAGTCAGCAGGTGTGGCAAAAATCCTTAACCCAAAAGTACTCACGAGGATCTGAAGAAGTCAAAGAGAGGAGCCATGTCATTTATCACCCTGCATCCTTCACATAGAGGGATGTCTGTCAATAACATGGGCCAAGACTATATCAGAGCTGTGTACCCTTTACTACATTTTAACATACGTGTTAACGTTTTAATTACGTTTTAAAGCTCCACACTAGAATCACCTACCTCAACAATGATACACTGCAGCACTAAACTTACAATTGTCTTGTTACGGACACACACACAGCTCTGCTTTATCCTGCTATCAATGAAGCATAGCTGTGGGGTAGGAAAGGTAATCACACTGTTACCAATTAAGGAATTAATAATTTACAATAATTTATATCTCAAGATGGTATGGGCCAATGTTAGAGGGATCTTTGATTGCTGCAAATGACATAAACACAATTCTGCTATTAGTAAATCACAGGAATCAAAGGAGACATCTTCATCTCTTTGTGGCTAGCTGTGACTAGCGGTGATGCAGACATAACAACATGAAAACAGATACAAGAAACAGAGAGCCTTAATGGACTCCAACTGAATAGTGTAGCCTATTTAAATGAACAACATTTCAACTGGCTCTGTGCTGCAAATGGAGGTAGCCTGAGGTAGTGGATTTGTGCACAATCTGAGTAAATCTCTGCCAGCAAAGAAAGAAAGAAATAAAGGAAGGAAGGGCTTGGGAATCCTGGGAAACTCAAGTCTATAAATGTCCATTCTCTGGGCCACAGATGTCACAGGTCCTCTCCTCCTCTTTCCTTCCTCATTCTCTCCACCTTTTATGGTCCGTTACACTTCTTAAAGCAGAACTGTTAGAGAGAGAAGTCTCTCTGTCTCTCCTTCTCTTCTCTTCTCTTTTGCCCCATAGTTAAGAAGAGAGAGTGAAGAGAGGAGAGAGGAGAATGAAGGTAGAGCAGTGAAAAGGCCCTGCGGCGCTGGAAAGAGCCAGGACTCGAAGGCTTATTCTCAGACAGCTCGGGTGGCTGAGAGGCACAACGGCGCTTCTGAATGTGGGTGAGATCAGTTTGGGCATGCGGTTAATCCCCCTTTTATTTCCCGTTTACCACTACCGACCAAGGCAAAAAAGAAGGAGAGCGAGGAAAAGAAATACTCTGAGAAAGAAGACTGAGAAAGGGTCTGTCAGAGCCTAGAGAAAGTCCTTCTCTGCCTTGCTGGTGTGCGTTTTCTTCTTCAGGGCATGCTAACAGGAAAGCCCTCTTCCGCATTGGGGCTCAAAATGGCATCCCCTGTCAGGGGGGGAGCCCTGAGGAGAGCCCTCAGATCCTGCCGCGACCAGCCAGTTGCTAATGTCTGTGATGTGCCTGACTGCCCGTAAAAAAGCCTCCGCTGTTTACTCTCGACTTAATCTTATTTCAGCGAAGCCCACTTCGCTCCACATGCCTGATTAATAAAGCACTAACCTCACTCCACTCTTGGGGCTGAGTTCTTCTTCTTGTTTTTCTTTCTCTTCCTTTCTCTCTCTCTCTCTCACGTGCACCCTGTCTTAATGAGAGGCCCTTCAGGTGCTCATCAAGCCACTGAAAATAACTTTCCCACACTCTGCTGGAGCTATAATCAGTGTGCTTGTATGACGGTAAAGTCTGCTACAATTTAAGGGCATACTCATAAGTACAGTTGTCTCTGGTCTACACTCACACTGCATAATATCGAACTGTTCTCTGGCACGATTGAGTTGCTGTGTTTTTCCAGAATCTTTGCATAAGTACATCTTTTACCATAACAACAGAATTCTTTATGATTTGTTTGATTGTTAAATGAAACTCATAAGTGTTCTCAGGCACGTTTGGGATCACACTACATGTATATCATGCCTGAGTCCAACTGAACCGGACTCAAGTACACCTCTTCCAAGTGTACTACTGAACTGTGCCCTGGTATGGAACGAAGCAATTACACTAATCAAACAAATTAGTTTGAGTATGCCCTAAAATGTACTGTTTTTGTTGTGTTGTGAGGTGGATGAATCCATCTTTTTGGCCAAGTTCAGAAAAGTGGGTACTGACATTTAGGGAGAGGGAATTGTGTAAGAAGCCTGCTGAGCAGAAATCAGAGTTTTATGCATGAAGATACAGACATCAGAGAGAGGGAGAAAGATAAAGAGAGACAGGAGTGATTGAGAGACAGAGAGGGAGAAAAAAAGACAAAAAGAGAGGAAGACAGAGAGAGAGAGAGAAGAGAGAAACTAAAGAGCCCAGTTGTAAGTGCCTCTCAGCCTACAGCAATGAAGACACATGAGTCCCCCAAGACGGAGGCAGACACTGGGCTAGAGATGGCCACCGCAGAGAGGGCTTATCTGTGTGTGGGGCTCCGTGGAGCCGCTCAAAGCCGAGCATGACGCCTCTCTCTTTCTCTTCCACTGTCTGTCACCAGCCATCATACCCTACTTCACCCCTCTTCCTTTCTCTCCCTACCTAATCCTTCTTTTGTTTTTTCCCCAAAAGATGCTCAATGTGACGATTTAAACCAGAGAGCTTTGCAGCTGATCACTGAGACAGTTCTGCTAGGCTTGGGCGGTATTTTGAAAATACCTTATACTGGGGTATTCTTAAATACCGAAGGTATGATTTTTAATACTGTGGCCTCCAATTGGTCACAGTGAGACATACTGAATTAGTTTGCACACATCGGAATGGTGGAGATTGATACAAAAGAAGCATTTTCCTGCATTATAGGATAAGCTATAATAAGGAAACGACACTCCTAAGACACTACTTGTCTGATTTACAGCAATGAAAATTGGGCATACCTACATACATAACATATGTACATTTACAACAAATATGAAATAATGACATACCAAGGCTATTATGTCAGGAAAATATTGGTTTTATGAAAAATTGGATACTGCCCAAGCCTAAGTTCTGCTGTATGTATGTGTGTGTGTGTGTGTGTGTGTGTGTGTGTGTGTGTTTGTATGTTTTTGTTTGTGTGTGTAGTGTCTGAGAGAGAGAGAATGTGTAAACGGGTATCTGCGCGTCTTACTTTGCATGTTCCAATATGTTTCCCATCGTATGACACAAAAAGACCAGTCAAACCCGGGGACTGATATGACACAGGGGACAGTCACCACCACAGGAGCCTCTCCTGCGACAGACAGACAGTGACTGACACCAGGTCACCCCCCTTAGTGACCAGCAGGGGACTCCTCCACCACCCCAGCCCCTTAACCCTACCCCTACCCCTACCCCAATCCTGCCCACCCCCCCTCCTCCCAGGTCATGTCAGAGCAGACTTCGCTGTGTGCACTGACTGATCCTGCTGCGCTGAGGGTGTGGGTGGGGGGGATAGGTGGGACAGAGGGGGTTAACGGAGGCCATCACGGCCTCACGGATAGCAGGATAATGAGGAGTAATGACTCTCCATCATCTGCATTAGAATGGCCCGACCACTCGGTGAGCTTTAATAAGTGCTTAAAGCTCCTTACATTTACAGACGTGGCCTGGGGGTGCGGGGTATGGGGGGCATTATTCATGGCCCCGCAAAGGGACACAGGCTGGCATTCACGGGGAACACGTGTACACGGACCATTCGCCCTGTTCATCATGTCGCATCATTTGCTGAGTGAATTGTCCGGACCCTCTTGAGAACGCAGGGAGCCTTTATCCCCCTGCGATGAATGTCTTCATTGTGACATTTTGGCATCGCCTGCTAATGGATACTTCTACTGGAAAATAACCCACGTTAGCAACACAACAGTGCTTTTCAATCTGATAGGAAATGAGGCTTAAATAGCCGTATTTTCGAACTCTGCTGTAAACTCCTTTCCAAAAAAGACCCGGGAGCCATCAAGGGCCAAATCTGTCACAATTAACACTCCACAAAAGACCAACACAGTACGTTTTCAATTTCACCAAACCCAATAAAGTGCTAATCTTTCTCGATATGCTTGTTTAAGTTCATCGGATCAACAATACTCTCAACGACACTGACAAAAATACAAACGACACTAATAAAAGGGCCTTATTGTAGCTGATCTGATAATACTCTGATGGCAGAGCACAGAAGCATGCTGCACGTTTTGGGGCAAAGCACAGATCATTCTAAATCAATTCTCTAACCACAATCTCCATGGCGATAAATTGCTCAGCTATGACTAGGCAATTGTATGCTCAGGAGAAGCACGATCGCAGAAGTACAATCAGGAGAGCATATCAATAACCA
>CM050211.1:6625000-6632500 GCA_027475355.1 Coilia nasus
AACCCCAGCGCTATGAAAAGATGAGCTGGTGGATGACCCTTTTTTATGTGCGTGTGTGACCTTGCATATACACATGCATGGTGGTGTTTGTGTGTGTGTGTGTGTTATAAAAAGATGAGCCGGTGGATGGCTTTCACACTTCAAATGAGCGCTCAGCCAGTTTACTAAGCTCTGGCGCCACTCAGCTCCAAGGCCACTCTTTAATTGGATGTGACCTCAGTGGTGGTCGAGAGGACGGATTGCTCTCCCCTCCTTCTCTTATTCCCTCCCTCTCTCCCACCCTCTCTCTCTCCCTCTCTCTCTCTGCTGGGTCAATGAGTAAGAAAAAAAAAACAAAAAAAGAGAAAAAGATCTTTTGCAGGACAATAACGGAGATCATCTTCTTACATTAACAGCCTCAAAGCTGTGCGAAGCACAAAGGCCTCATTGTCAGTGTGGATCAGGTAGATGCTAATGACCTGCAGATAACAGCTATCGGCTCCAAAGCCCAGCGTCCCACACTAGGGCTCAGAATGGCTGCACTGTTCCACTGCCGCGAGGCAAGAAGAAGAGGAGGAGGAGGAGGAGGAGGAGGAAGAGGAGGAGGAGGAAAAGGAGGAAGAGGTGGGCTGCTTTTATTGAGCAAGGTTAATCCGACTGCTCATCTTTTATCCTGGCAATGTCTCTACAACTTTATCTTTCATCCACTCACGTGTGTGTGTGTGCGTGTGTGTGTGTGAGAGTCGGTGTGTGTGTGTGTGTGTGAAGGTCTTCAGGGGGACTGGATGAGTACATCTCTTTCTCCTCTGTTCTCATCTCTCGCTCACTCTTTATCAGTCAAGAGAGAGAGAGAGCACCGACATGGCTGCCTGTGAATGCCGGCGGGTGAGGAGTCACAAGCAAGTGCTAATTTTTCCCTCCCTGATCACAGAGATGAGGGATGTGTGTGCAGGACGAGTTGTCTGGCCTTTATCTGCCATGATGAATAGGCCCTTGCTCCTCAACAAGCTGGACTGCCTTTGTCTGCCGGGCCTGGCCCAGGGCCCGGGTCAGGTGGGGCTGCTGGGTGGAGTATTTGGCAGTGGCCAGTCACGGAAGGAGGGAGGGAGGGACAGAGAGAGAGAGAGAGAGAGAGAGAGAGAGAGAGAGAGAGAGAGAGAGAGAGATTGGCAGTGTAATTGGCAGTTACCAGTTAGGGAACGAGGAAGGGAGAGACAGAGAGAGCCAGAGAGAGAGAGAGAGAGAGAGGGGGTGAGGGGTGGGAGAGTTTGGGGGGGAGAAGAGAGAGAGAGAAAGAAGAGGGAGCATGAGCAATAGAGAGGAAGACAAGAAATGATACACAGAGAGATGCATAGAGAGAGCCCAGATGTTAATCCCTGCTGCTGAATCACAGTGTGCCAATCAGAGGTGACTGACAGGTGGCAGGACAGACCTGGTGGGGATAATGGCTAAGTGAGACAAAGAGATATCTGTCTCTGCTCATCATTATCCCCCCCCCCCCCCCCCAACACACACACCCACACCAATTTTCATTCTGATTAATGCACAACACCTGCTTGATGCTGCGTCAATAAGACACACACACACGCACACACACACACACACACACACACAGAATCACATGTTCAGTGTCTTAGTGTGTACCAGTACACCTTTCAAAGTGCACGCCTTGGTGTAGGCAGTAGTCAGACCCCAAAACCATTCAGTCCTCTCTTAAAAAAACACCCCCTGTGATGGAGGGGCTCGCTGAGGGGGCCACCCATAGACATCCTATACATAGACGGAGCATGGGACGTAACTGCCAATAGGCGCTGACGAGACGCGGGGCCGCCATCTTGGAGCGGTGATACGCTCCATTCAGCTTAATCCGTTTGACAGGACAAATGAACTGTTAGTGCATTTTATTAACAGTACCTCGCTAAACACCACTAATTTTAAACTGGCTGTATCGCTAGTAGGTTATATTAGGCTATAACAAAGGCTTCTTGAAGGCTTTCATTATTCTTAATTAATTAAAGAGCAGCTGTCGCTGCTTCCAAATCCCCTCAGTAACAACACACATTGATAAAATAAACATATGACATATGACAACTGCGAATAATTGAGCAGTTGTCTCAAGTTTATTTGCAGCCCCTTCTATTTTTTTCATTTTCTGCTCCGTATCGCTTGGTGGGTCAATTTATAAAGACATGACATCTCACAACAGCGTCAAACTTTTACAAACGTTGTTGTGGGACAAATCGCCTGCAGTGTAGGCTTGGTGCAACTGTTTCTACAGGCTGTTTTTTGTATATATCGCTAGTTCAGCCCAAGACGTTTCATATGTCATGCTTATTAAATAAATCTGTCACTGCATCCGACCCACCTAAACGACAACACAGCCTATTGCTGAAATCAACATACACCTGTTTAATGTAGCCTAAATCAGTGATTCTGGTCAAATTATTTTAGCATGTTATTTCGCCAGGTGAAACTAAGAACAAATTAAAATTCAAATCTGTTTTTTTTTCGTATTCGTACTCATCTTACCCAACAACATTAATATTTGAATATTGTTACTTGAATGACTTATTCATGATCACAAATAGGCTTCGCTGTATTGCTTAGACAGTCTGATCCCCGCTCCAAGATGGCGGCCGTATTTCTCGTGTCCCAGCAACCTATGCTCCGTCTATGTATAGGCTGTCTATGGGGCCACCAGCATAGTGAGAGTGGCCATTGCGGGGCCTGTCATCATGGCCACTAATGGGCACAAGCAGCACTGGCTATGGTAATGAGGGGGACGAGCACGGATAACGCTCATTAGCCTTAATGCACGCGGCACAGACCGGCACGTGCTGCTCCAGCCTAAATGACCCGACCCGGTTCGTGGGTCCATAACATGTAGGCTACTACTGTGGTTGGTGCTTTATGTGTGACTGGCACAGAAGTTTAAAAACAAAGAAACAAACAAAAATCAGTCATGTGATCTCATCTAGTGTCAGCACCACATGATGCCATAACAACACAGCAGGGATGGAAATTGGCACCAGCCCCCAGCCAAATGCTGGTAAAATATATAAGTGACTAGCAGATTGAGGACACAAAGTAATGATTTACTGTTGATTGGCTGGTGAGTTTTACCATTTATTTGTCAGTGGCTGTAAAAGGTTTACATTTTGCAAAGTTAATTTCCACCCCTGCAACACAGACTGTTTCGATTCACACATCAGTTCATTTCAAAGTTGGATTATCTCAAGCAGATGAGCTCTAATGGTGTTAGAAAAATGAAAACAGCAGCAGCAATCTTGTTAAAATAGGAGCAGCAGCAATCCACTCCATTGTTTTTTGTAAATCCGTGTGAGATTATGAGAGATAACAGGCATGGACAGCAAGGAAATGGTTAAACAAAGATCTAATCGGAGGCAAATCTGTGAAGGCGCCCCCTTCTGGCCAATCAGAAAAAAAAACGGGACATCTGGGACTTGCTCTTTCAACGCCTTCTGCCGATGCTCCAGACACTATTTACTACAAATAAGCTTGTGTAAGGTTTTCATTTTCTAATAAGGTTTTTAGCAAATCTATTTTATTTCCCTAAGAGTTGTTAAAAAAATCACTGCAAAAACATTTTTGGCATCATTTAAACTGCTTACATAGGGAGACACACGGCTCAAATGCTACAGCTCAGCACTAATGACAATAAAACGCATAACAATAATTTACATTGAAAGATGTTGTTAAAAATAAATTTTCCAGTCTGTAAGTCTTAAGAGCTCTACAAGTCAAACTGAGGTTACTGACCAAAGAAGCAGAGTCAGCACTTAGTGGACAATGAGGAGCTGACCTGAGATCTGCCCACTCAAACAAGAGACACTTCCCGACTAACTTCCCACTGACCTTACTGAACCCAGCTCATCTGACCCCAACACCAGCACAACGCTGTCTGACCACTGTGGTACATCGTGATGGACCTTCAGAAACACTTCACAAAGAACAAATAAACCACCCCTTCATGCAACTTTCAGCTTTCCATACGCCCCTAAAACTCCTTGAAAGAGTTTAGCAAAACAACAAAATCATTTCAAATTCTCTTCTGTCAAAACAGAGATGTCAAAATTTCAGAAGACAACAGACCTCATTATTTAACAAAATCACACCAGATTTCAAAACAACAGTGAGCTGCACAACAGTGCCACACAGAAAACCATAGAAAGGTACTTTTCAGCTAGACTGTATGGACACATGCAAACAGATTGGCTACCCTTCGCACAGAGTGCACTCATCCCCTGCGGGCACACGGCTCAGTTACTGTACCTGACAGACTTCATAGAGTAACTTGTACTGCTCCTCAGGCTTCTGTAGGGTACAGAGGCTGCATCCCATGGTGCACAACACCCCTCAGCATCCAGTCCTTCCTTCAGGCAAGGCGCTCAAGAGTGAGGGCAGGTAGTGGAGAGCCAGCAAGGGAGAGAGGGAGAGAGAGAAAGAGAGAGAGAGAGAGAGAGAGAGAGAGAGAGAGAGAGAGAGAGAGAGAGAAAGAGAGAGAGAGAGAGAGAGAGAGAGAGAGAGAGAAAGAGAGAGAGAGAGAGAAAAAGAGAGAGAGAGGGAGAGAGAGAGTCTGCCTCTCTTTTCCACATGTAGCTGCTCCTGCTCCAGCTCCACTCTTGTGCTCTCCTCTGCACTCCTCCAAACTGCTCTGCCTGAGTAAATGAGTTTATCTCCAGGGTGGGGAGGGGAGGGATTTACTTGCCGCTTGCCACACTCCGGCATGTACGTCTGAGTGGGTGAGTGTGTGTGTGAGCGTGTGTAAGGGCATGTGTGTGTGTGTGTGTTGTGTATGTGTGCGTGCGTGTGTGTGGTCTCCTCCGCTGGTCAGCCAGTCCCCCTGATGTCCTCCTCCTTCCTCAGAGTACCTCCTCTGCTCTGTTGAAGCTACCAAGACCAGCCACGCTGCACTGGCTTATATATATACACACCCACTCATGAATATTAAGCAGGTCTGTTGAATATTCATGAGGGGCTTCCTCAAAGCGAGAGGGGGGTAGAGTGGGCGGAGATAGAGGCCACGAGAGCTGACTGAAAGCCAGACAAAGTTTAACCAATTAACCAGTCATTACATCCTTTGTGGAGCGTAGACAAAGCGCTCAACTCTCCATCAAGACAAAACAAATCCTCCGTCAAGACAAAAACACTTTTTTTTTTCAGATTCTTTTATGCTGCAATAATGTAGATGCTGAGACAGCAAGACAGGAGTGCATTGCTGGAACCAAAACAAGAAACCTATTTTTTGTACATTGACCCAAAATCCACATTACAAAACGAGACTATTTACGAGCGAAGTATTCTAAAAAGGGAACAAAAAGGGACTCTTGAGAGTGGCCTTGGCCTGATTGGTTTGAAATGGCCACTAATCAGTTGGGCTCAGGCCAAGCCCATTGGTGGCTGACGACCTAGGACTGGAGCAAGGGGGTGAGTGGAATACATGTGCCATTCTCTGCAGCCGTTTTTAGTTGAGGGTCCGCATGGAGGGTCCGCAATGACCTCGGTCCTAGAACGGCCTCTCAAGCGCCACCACTTGACAAAAGGGGAGAGTTCTGGCGATGATGCAGTGACCCACCAGTCTGGTGCCACGCAGCCGACCAAACGCAAATGCCAATTACCAGAACTGAGAACGGGCACTGAGTGGCATTGCTTGTTAGGCTTGGGGGACCAAGAGCTGCTCCTTACAAATTACTGTTTACTCCCCCCTGGTCCTACACTCTCCACTTAAGGCATTTATCTTTTGAGTCTTTGCTATTTCAGCCCACCACTTATGCATTACCACTGAGCCATACTCCAGTTTGTCAGCTGCGGCAACTGCAATTTAAAAATGTATAATCAGAACCAATGATGAACACTGGTGGGAAATAATTGCATAATATGCGTGTCGCGTGAGAGGAGCTTCACTGCTGTGCTGGGAGAGACAGGCCACAGCGAGCCCACACGACAGCCTGCCAAAGACATCAGCGCGGGACGCATTCCAGCACAGCGCTGTACACGCAGAGGTTATCACTTGAGGAAATATTATTTCAGATGCGGGATTAGAAGGCCTCCGCCTAGCCTGCTCTCCGACATCCCTCTCGCTCTTTCTCCCTCACGGGGAAGCGATTGGCTAGGCAGGGCTAGACAGGACGTGGAGCTTTGCATACCTGTGTACACTCTCTGACCTGATGGCTCCCCAGAGGCCCAGCGCTGCTGTTGTTCCAGAGACATTTTTAACCTCTGACCAGACGTTTCCACACGATCCCTATCTGCCCTGAGATCCCTGCTCGTCGCGGTCAGGTTTATGGCTAACAAAAAAATAAATGAAATCAAAAGGGGACTCTACATTTGTGGCAGAGCTTCTAAGTCACAATCCCATTGTCATCCTTACCTGTTTGTCTAATACTATTTCATGTTTGTCTGTTCCAAACTTTGCCACCGATAATCGATTTAATTCTCCCAATTCTGGTGCAGGAAGCATACAGCAACACCTAAGCCCCTGACATCATAATTTATAATTTGAATTGTACATGGTCTGGCGATAAATTCATTTATATCCTTTATATATATATAACAAAATATATATAAAAAACATAAATGGTGCGAAGGCTGTAGTGAAGCATCTGGTTTCTACACAGACATCAGCTATGGCTTTTCCAGGCCCCCTGCTCATCTTAATCCCAAAGACCCCTTGTTCTGTCTGCCCCTCTGCCTGATTCAGCAGTAGGGATTAGCATCTGAGCTCTCTCTCTCTCTCTGCTCCCCTCGCCATCATACGGAGATTATTTAATAACAGACTACGAGCGTTTCCATTCATTAGCAGCTCCAGTCAGATGCTAAATCAGAGCCAGGGGAGTACCATAAGCAGCAAATCCACTAAAGGCCTCAAAGAGAGATTTGGCAGAACAAATATAACAGCAAAAATATCAAAATCTTGCCTCAAGATATATTTACGACGCACGCGGCTCTCACGCGGCTAACAAACAAACTGAGTTATTCTCACGCAAAGGCAAGCAACAGATCCTGAGTGGTGTTGCATCAGCTCATTCGTCAGCGAATTTCCTTGCTCGATGACTCGTACTTGTAAAGCCATTGTGGTGGTGGCGGTTTGAGGGGAGGGGGGGGGGGGGGCATTCAGGGGCTTCATTGGTTCATTCGGGGTAAGGAACCCTCAAAAGACCGATGCGATTTACAGCCTGCGAAAAACACTACTGAACGGCGGCGATGGCGACGACTAACGAGCTACGGAGGAGATGTGACCTCTGCTGCTGACGCCACGTCCAGGGACACACAGACGAAGCAGTGACATCACCAGGGCTTTCACTGACACATCAAAAACAGAGGAACACATGGTGTTGCGTGTGAGGGGAAGAGTAGGGGCTGTGTAGGGGAGATGGGGTAGAGTGTGTGTGTGTGGTGGGGTGGGGGGGTGGAGTTGGGGCTTGTGAAGTGTTGGTGGTTGCGGTGGTGGTTGGGGAAAGGTCACTGTCATGGCTGTCTTTAATCAACAGGGAGCCCAGC
>CM050211.1:6637500-6662500 GCA_027475355.1 Coilia nasus
ACTAGATACTGGAACACACATGCACGCACACACACACACACACACACACACACACACACACACACACACACACACACACACACAGCTCTCCCTGTGAACACAATATGACAATTCCAGCAAAAAGCTCAGTGATTTCTGTCAGTTGCGCTGATACTGATGACATTTGAGCTGTTGTGAACTAGCAGAAAGCTTTGTCTTCAAGTCAACACTGCCAGACAGAGCTGTCTAAAATGACATCAAACAGGACTACTTACACTCACTTATTTACTTTCATTATAATTCACTTTAAACTAAAGTTATTTTTTAAACAAACCAGATGCCAGAAAAAACAACTCAACACATGAATAATAGAGGATGCCATGTGTTTGATGTGCGCACAGGGATGTAGGTAGTGAACAACACCACCACCATGTTCTTCTCATCTGATACCTCTGTCTCTCTGTCTCTCTTTCTTTCTTTCTTTCTTTCTTTCTTTCTTTCTTTCTTTCTTTCTTTCTTTCTTTCTTTCTTTCTTTCTTTCTTTCTTTCTTTCTTTCAGCCCCCGTCTCTCTCTCACTTACTCATCCACCCACTCTCTCTCTTTAGTGAAGATACTGTCTCATGCCCATCTGCTGAGGGCAATGCAAACCTTGTTAGCAGATAAGTCAATTCAATCAGCTCCATCCGGCGCATCAAAGTCCAATTTATCACATCTCTACTCTGTCCGTCTGACCCCCCCCGCCTATCCCCACCCCCACACCACCACCTCACACCCCTGCCCACCCACCCCTCCTCCAGCCTTGCAGCCTGTATGGGTACCCCCGCTTGTACACTCACACAAGTGAGCTCCTGCCGCTCTTAGCCTGAGGGGCTAATCCAGTTAGCGGACATGAGAAATACATTTGCAACGCAGTCGACGTTATTGAGCGCCTCAGTCTGCTCTCCTCTGCGCTTCAAGACGGTCGATGTGTCAGTCAGAGCGTGCGCTGATGTTAAACACGCATTAGGGGAATCCAAACACTCAGTGGGAAACACAGAGCGAGTAGAAGGAGGGGGAGAAGGGAGGAGGTTAACCTTCTAACGTGCTTTCTTGATATTGGTGTTAACAGTAAGTACAGTATGCCTCTACTCTAATTACTGAATGGATGGGCTTGCATAAGCGCACAGAAATATCTTCAAAAGTAAAATTCCATTTAAAAAAACACTAGCAAAAATTGGAAATAAATAATTGAAATAATTGATTAAATGAATGAAAAAAATAATAAATCCAAAGTATAATATATTCTCTAATTTTAGCAAAAGATAATATACACCTTCATGATAATATACACATTCCTTTGTCTCTTTGTGTTGAGTAGACATCCTAGCAATGTTAACCACAAAATCTAGGCAATGAGGGGAAAATGGCTGCTAAAGAGTTTCTCCCATCAGAAGTCTGTAAGGATCTCCCAGACCGCCTGTCATTAGTGGTGGAAATGTTATTCCTTTATGGCACTCTCTCTATTGCAAGGGATCACTGCCATGTTTGTTTGAAGATAATTTCCCCCATCCCCATCCTTTTAACCTCACCCACATAAACACACACACACACACACACACACACACACACACACACACACACACACACACACACACACACACACACACACACACACATACATACACAGAGGGGGCCAGGCTTCAGAAATTGGGGTGTGTGTGTGAGTGTGTGTGCCTTTGAAAGACCCCGGGCCTGTAATTTTCATCCAATTCGAACTCCATTTTGTGCTGAAGCACGCCCCAAATGCTGCCATTACAGGCAGAACAATTGGCACAGTGTCGAAGCTCAGAGCCCATTCAGACGGAGAGCAAGAGAGGGAGGGAGGGAGGGAGGAGGGAGAGTGACAAAGTGAACGAGCGTCTCAAACAAAACAAAGAGAGGATAGGGGAAGACAAGAGGGGACAGAGGGTGTCATTTTGAGGGGCAAAACAGTAATTTCCTGCCAGCCCTCAACACTACAGTCTGTGAAATGCTACCAACACCTCTGGAATAACGAGAGGAGTCCGGAGTACCTGTTTACAGTGCATGTACAGCCACACAGCAAACGCTTCAGCAGTACCAACTAGCAACAGTGCTCGCAAGGAATTGGTGCAAAGCGCAATTCAAGGACAAACTAGGCAGTACGCTTGTGCTCACACACACACACACACACACACACACACACACACACACACACACACACACACACACACACAACCACACACACACACACACACACACACACACACA
Organism: Coilia nasus; assembly: GCA_027475355.1. NCBI lineage: Eukaryota > Metazoa > Chordata > Actinopteri > Clupeiformes > Engraulidae > Coilia > Coilia nasus. The sequence continues at coordinate 6,639,749 of CM050211.1, forward strand.
GATGTACAGTAACAATGGTGGGCCAACCATACACTGATGGAGATAGTGATGATTGGTTCTCTGGGGCTAATTGTTTCCTCTTACCTGAGCACTTCATATCATATCAGACAGCCATGCACATGTGTACATGGACAACATTCAGGAAAAGCGTCACAAGTTACCAAATGTTGGTGTTAACCAAAAAAAGCAACGCACAACACATGATAAAATGCGACACACACAATATAAACAGGACATGGACTACAGTACATGTGGGTATCACACAGGGAAACAGAGAAGGGAATGTGGAAGATCAGGAGTGTTTTTTGAGAGATGGTTGGAAATGTTTGACACAAAGGAGTTGGTCTGCTCCCCTGTCCCTCCTCTCTGAGTCAGCGCCTATTCCCTCCCCTGCTCTCTCCTTCAGTCTGTTTACCCTGGCAACAGAGGAGAGAGAAGCCATGGGTGGAGAGAGACTGAGACAGAGAGACAGAGAGAGAGAGAGAGAGAAGGAGAGAGAGAGAGAGAAAGGGAAGAAAGAGTGAGACGGAGGGAGGGAGGGAGGGAGGGAGGGATGGAGAGAGAAGAGAAAGGGACAGAGACAGAGATGGAGAGAGAGAAGAGGTACAGAGAGAGTGAGAAGAGAGAAGGTCAGAGAGAGAAAGAGAGGGAGAGATGGAGAGAGAGAAAGAGAAGAGAGAGGTACAGGGGGAGAGATAGAGTTCAGGCACCTCACCTAATGCAGAGAGAGATTACATGCACAAAAAGGAGATTACCAGCTGCCTAAACTGGACTGAACACACGCTCTCAGCCCAGGGAATGGATGTGTGTGTGTGCACATGTGTTTGGTTGTGTGTGTGTGTGTGTGTGTGTGTGTGTGTGTGTGTGTGTGTGTGTGTGTGTGTGTGTGTGTGTGTGTGTGTGTGTGTGTGTAATCACCTACAAGCCCCTGCTGGAGCCGGAGGACTTAACCTGCCCAGCACATCTCCCCAAGACCCCCCCCCCCCCCCCCCAGCCCCCCGCCCAACAACACACACACACACGCACACACACACACACACACACACACACACACACACACACACACACACACACACACACACACACACACACACACACACACACACACACACACACACACACACACACACACACACACACACACACACACACCACTAACTATGCTGCTGCTGCTGAAGTAGCTGCCTTTGACAGAGCAAGCTCTCTGCACCCAGCCCTCCCTCTTTTGGCTGCAACTTCTCACAGTCACGTTTTTCAATTACTGTTCCCTGGGGCTACACAGGCCTCTACACACACCTCTGCACTAATTCAATAAAAGACACAACAAAGGACGTGGTGTTGGGTTCAGTGTGTGTGTGTGTACCAGTGTGTGTGTGTGTGTGTGTGTGAGTGTGTGTTTTTTGAGAGAGTGTGTTTTGAGTGTGTGTTCCCTTCCCCTCTGCCTCCTGTCATTGTTGTGCAGTACGTTTGACTGACAAGGGTATGACTCGGCAACTCTCTGAGGGACTGGAAGGCCGGTGAATGCTTACATTGTAGCTGTCACTCAAACGGTGACACCAAGGACCTCGCTGGGTGACAGGGCCATCTGTGGGGTCACTGCAGAGGGTGAGAGGTTTCCCAAACACAGCCATGTGAGCAAGCAGTCCCTGGCCACACTCACCACTGAAGACTATATTAACTACTCTACATCAGACATGGGCTGTCCCTTACTGTTTAAGGACATGCATCGCCCTACAGGTTGGAAGAAGAATTGTCTCTCATTCGAACTGCAGACGATTCTCCAAACTTACTTACTGCGGTTATAGCCCATGGAGGGCGGCAAAGCGAATTCAGAAGTTCCTTTCCCCTGTTACAAGTTGATGAACCACTGAAATAATTTTGGAAACATTATAAGGTTGAAAGAACTACTTTCTGTAGCTTTAATGTGATACCTGTTACTGTCCATTAGCTGTATCACGTCTCTGACATCACTCTTTGGTTACCTGTGTGTGTACTGTATTTGCATTTTCAACATACAGATGTCAATTTCTGATAAAGCTGTGGCATAGGGGGAAATAATATCTGCACAATTAATAACAAAGTGATGGCAGTTTGTAAAAGCCTGAAGAAACTGACATAAATATTGTCATGACTGACAGAAAGACTGGCATCTTATGTACACTCCTCTTATGATCCAGTGGGTAATTTCAATCCTTCCTTAATCTCACTGCTGCTTGTTCACATCAGAGGGGGAGGATTCACTGGGGGCTTAGACGGGCACTGGTGCATGGAGGTGGCCCTTGAGTGCCCCTACCCTGGCTATGCCCCTTCCTCTTAGGCTAATCCACCTCCACCCTTGTGTCTGGTCAGTGGGGCGCGTTAGGATCTCCACGGTCCCCTGGCAGCGTATTACTGTAGGAGTCTTTGTGGGAGATTAAGGAACATCAGTTTAATAGACCTGACGTACATTTTATTTATTTATTTTAAAAAGAACAGTCTTTTATCTGATGTGATAATGAGGAGTGAGACAGAAAGTAATTGGCAGAGAGAAATGGGATGGAGTTAGGAAACGACCACAGGCTGGATTCGAGCCTCGGTCCTCTTGGGCACCTGCCCATTCATGGTACGGGTGCTGTAGCCAGCTATGCTACAGTAGCCTGGTAAACCAGCCTGTTGTACATAATTTCATTTTGTACAGAGGGTCTGGAGTCGCTGCTGCTGAAATTCATGTATGCGGGCTGACCAAATCCTAGTCAATCAGCGAACACAGAGACTGTTCGTGAGCGATCGCGTTGACGTTGTGTGCTACATTTGAATTGTAGTGCAAAGGTAGGCTAATTGCATACGTGACGACCCCGCGTTAGCGATTGGATAAAGGCAGAGCCACTTGTTTTAAACTTCAGCAGAGTCCACACCTCCAGCAAGAAATCGTTTCTCAACTATTTGTCTCTATATGCAGGGACCATTTGAGTGGCATTCTAGATGAGCTTTTTGGGGGCATTTGGCTCAGGTAAATTGTAGTCATGACACCTCTTGACACCTCGTGCGGTGGCATTTGAATGCCTCTGTCTCCTCTCAACTTTCACCTCTTTCACAGTGACCAGTCATGCCATTTCTCCTGGCAGCCCAACTTGAAAATCAGCCAGAGGAAATGTGTGTGTGTGTGTGTGTGTGTGTGTGTGTGTGTGTGTGTGTGTGTGTGTGTGTGCGCGCGTGTGTCTGTGTGTGTGTGTGTGTGTGTTTCTTTGATGGATTTTCAGCACCACAAAAAGTGAACAGACATCATTGTGCTGAGAAACACGCTCTTACGTTCACAGGCGAGTTCAGAGAGTTCAGACAGTTTCAGTATTAACTGAAAGTGTGTTAATGGGGCAAAGATTAAACCATCTTACAACACTGTCTAACATCACAATAACAATAAACAGTACAACCATACTGTGACCTGTAAAATGTTAACATGACTTTTTTTTTCGTTAAAGAACCACTGTATGCATCATTCCTCCAGACTTGTATACCTACCGTCTACAAACAAGGTTACAGATGGCTGATCTACCCCATAAAGCCAAAAGGCAGTAACTGCATATTTTGTCAAATTGAGTTTAGACTGGAAATATACTTAACAACACCACATTTGCTTTGTCACTAAATTTCTTTCTACTTTCTATTAAGAAAGTACATAAAAGCATCACCACTATTATACCCACAACATGTTTGACTGGGCAATGTGACAACTTTAAAAGCATTTTCTCAATTTCTGTGTTCGCAAGTACTGCAAGTACTGCACTTTGCCTTTGTAGGGCAGCGATGACCGACTGAAGGGTTCAGTAACACAATGGACACAGTGAACAGAAGATGCTTTAACCAGCCCACCACACACCACTTCAGCCACACATCAGTAATCAGTGTTAGGACTCATACAGTCTGCAATACCTGCAGGGTCAGCAGAGTCATTTCCCAAGTGAGTAGTGACATTGTATAAACAGCTGTATAGCTTAGAGGCCAGTGAGGATTTTCATGTTGAGTGTGATTTAGTGTGTGTGCGTATGTGTGAAAGAGTGTTTGGGTGTGTGTGTGTGTGTGTGTTTGTGTGTGTGTGTTTTCATGAGATGATGAGTGCATATTTAATCAGTGGAATGAAAGCAGTGCTGTCGACAGGTGCAGCTGATTAAAGGCTTGCCATGTCGAGCTGTGCAAGACTCCTGCGAGCACAAAGAGCGAACTCTGTCTCAAGGGAGTTCAGCGCTGTGACTTCCAAAACATTACATCCCCCTCTCCCTCTCTCTCTCCTACTCCTCTCCCTCTATCCCCCATTCTCTCATCACTTTCTCTTTCGCTCTGCCCTGTGCGTAGGTGTGCAGTGGCCTGTGGCTGTGGTGGGGAGTCATTACGGCTCCCGAGAGACTCACGCCCCAATCAGCACCGACCTGCAGTCAGGATCCAGCCTGATGATGAGGCATCATTAACCCCCTACCTGCTCCCCCTCCCACCCGCTTACACTCACACACACACACACACTGACACACACACACACAGATACATACACGCACATGCTGGCAAACATGCTGACACGCGCACACACACACGCACACACACACGCTGACACACACACACACACACACACACACACTCACACACACACACACACACACACAGATACATACACACACATCCTGGCACACACAAACACACACACACACACACGCTGCGATACACACACATATACACGCATACACACACAATGACACCCACACAACCACACACACTCCACCACAACCTTGGTCCCCACCTGCCCCCGTTGCTTTGAAGCCTTCATGCCTGAGCAGACGACTCAGGTCACTAATGCAGTGGGCATGTGAGACACGACCTTTCCAGACACGACACCCCTGAAGCAGCTCCTCAGCCAACACACACACACACACACATACAGCCACCAACATACACACACCCACACACATACCAACACAACCCCCAACATACACTGGCCCACACACAAACACACACCCATACACAAACACACAATGACACAAACACCAACACACTGACGCATAAAACAGACACAATACCACAACACACACACCAACACAAACACCAACACATAGACTGACACACATGCACACACTGCACTGGACTGGATACATATTTGCTCACACACCAACATGGACACACAGTCACAGCGGACACAGCTGTGCAGTCGGAGATCCTCTCACACACAGAGTGTGTGTTCAGACAGTCGGAAATCCTCTCACACACAGAGAGTGTGTGTTCAGACAGCTGGCATACTTCCCCAGTGGAGAGAGAGAGAGAGAGAGAGAGAGAGAGAGAGAGAGAGAGAGAGAGAGAGAGAGAGAGAGAGAGAGAGAGAGAGAGAGAGAGAGACGGGGGAGACAAACAGCGAAGGAAGGGATGGAAAGAAAGACAGTGGAACAGATGCAGTGCCACAGAGCAAAGAGAAGAGAGATTTCAAAACATCTTCAAAAGAACATTGTTATATAACTTATTTAGTGTCAAAGAACTGCTATAGCTTGCCTATAGCGAGTGTAAAAAAAAGTGAACAAAAATATTCCCTATATTCGTATTCATAAAGGGTTATAATGCCTTCGTAAAGCTTAACAGTGGTTGAAATTAGTATTCATAACTATTTATACAGACTCATGGCCACACTCGTAGGCAGGTAAAGTTTTATAACCTGGAATGCACTGTGTCACTTGAAGTTGGACTAGGGGTTATGACATAGTGTTATAATGCCTTGGGAGTACAGTCATGAGTATGTATAAATAGTTATGAATACTTTACATATTTTATGAATGCAATGTAAGCCTTTATAAATGTGTTTATAGAGTCTTATGAATACAAGTTTCATAAAAAATTGTTACCAAAAATTCAAATGATATACTGTATGGAGAGTCAGAAGAGTAGAGAGAGAGGGACAAGGAAGCAAAGAGAGAGGCAGAAAGAGCCTGATAAAGGGGAGGAGAGGAGAGGAGAGGAGAGGAGAGGAGAGGAGAGGAGAGGAGAGGAGAGGAGAGGAGAGGAGAGGAGAGGAGAGGAGAGGAGAGGAGAGGAGAGGAGAGGATGGATGCTGTGAGTAGTTCCTCTGTTGTTGTTATTTTGGGATGGTAGACCATCGTGACCTTCTTGTCCACAGGCAGGAGTAGAGCAGAGAGAGAGGGGGACTGTGGTTTCTCTCAAGGGCACTCAAGAGCTCTCAGTGTGGCCATGAACGTGATGTTTGGAGATGTGAGTGCGCGGCCCGCACACGCTAGCTCCCCCTCTAAAGGAGCCCCCATCACCCCCACCTCCCCCAAACAATGACCACTCATGTTCCTTAGCCAGGCCAGTCGCCTTGGAAACACGTGCTATTTTTTCTTTTTTGTTTGCCCGTTTCCATGGTACCCCATATCTCCCCTTGCTGCACAGAGGTCTTTGTTTTGGGAGAAGAAAAGAAAAGGCTTTTACCAAAAAAGTATTTCAAGAAAGAAAGATTTTTTAAGGTCAAACCAAAGTGCTCCTACTTGAAGCAGGACATTATTTCAGCTCAATTTTCTAAGGCTGTGCACAGTGGAGAGTGTCTGGAGAAAAAAGGAACCTACATTTACTCCATTTTAACCTCTACCCCTGGAGCTTCATAGAACGGGAATTTTAAACCTAAACTCTAAACCTAAACCTAAAATGTACCTATTTTTTGTTTGGTACTGTATGTTTGTGTTTGGTTAAATACATGTATCTATGAATGTGCCTATTTGTTTAATAGTTGGGTCCTCAACTAAAATCCTGAAAACATAAATCTACAAAAGCTCAGTGGCTTCTCAAATCTGGTGAATAGGTCAAGCACTATAAATGCCAGTGGTCTCATGTCCTCTTACAGTAATATGAGGACAAAGAACAACGACCACAATGTCCCGGTTTGACCCCACTACAGGTAAGCCTGTGTGTGTGTGTGTGATGCTCTGTGCTGGCTGTCTGTCCACTAAGAGGATTATGAAACTCCTCTATTGTAGGTGACAACAAAACAATGCTGCTGTATGTTGGTATATGCATGTGACATATCAGTCCATCTGTATTGCTAGTTGTGAACATTAATTCACAAAAACATTAATTTGGAAGGAAACTGAAATTAAAGGATTTCAAACACTTGGTTGGTTTGAAATGCTGACATAGCCCCCATTACTGTGTCTTATTCAGTGCGGCTGCTGTGATTTTCCTGTGGTTAGGGGTTGTGCTGCTGGCCTGGCAAGGCAAAGAGTCAATCAGTGTGACAGGCCATCCATCCCCACAGTGACCCAAATAGCAGTCTTGCAGAGAGAGACTCCCCAGGGCTACTGGCTTCTCACTTCTCACCTACACTGAACCAATGGAAGCTGTGGGGTACCACAGTGGGGTACCCTAATGTCCCCCAAACTCTTCACTTGTATTCGACAATCTGTGCTTTCATGTGGCAACAAGAAAGGAGTTAAAGAGGGAATTCCTTAAGATATAGACGTCTCAAGAATGTTGAGACATTTGTGGGGAAATATCGCCACCTACTGGCTATTACCGGTAACACAATCAGTCATGTTAAAAACGGCACTCTAAAGGCAACGTGACGTATTTACTTTTCCCTAAAGCATCAAGACCAAATATTCAAGTTCTAATATTATACATACATATTATTAAATGTATCCACCTAGAGTGCATAAACTATGGCCTATCGCCTAGTGAGGCTGTGAGTGTGTGTTTACAAAATGACATATTTATTCACCCCATCCCCGCTGCCAAGCAAGCAGAGCAAACATACTCTTCACAGCGAATCCCTCACAAGAGTTTGCAATGGAAAAGAAAGCAGAGCCAAGTCTGAGGAAGTCAGTGCCGGGAAAGAGCAGAATGGGGGAGGAGGAGTGGGATGGAGGGGTAGAGAGGAAGGACAGAATGAAGGAGAGGAAGAGAGAGAGGGAAAGAGAGGGAGGGAGGGAGAGATGGAGGAAGAAAAAGAGAGACAGGGAGATATTTTATATATATAGAGAGAGGGAGGGAACGAGAAAGAGGGAAACAGAGAGATAAAGAAAGAGTGAGAGAGAGAGAGAGACAATGAGTAAAAGAGAGGGAGGAAATGAGAAAAAGGGAGAGACAGAAAAAGAGATAGCAGGGGGAGGGAAGAAAAGTGGCATGGAGAGAGAAATGGAGGGAGGGAGGGAGGGAGGGAGGGTTAGGAAGAAGTAGAGCTCCTTGAGGAGTTTTGTAGCAAAGTGAGAATCTGTGCAAACAGCTTGGCCAGTGTGGGCTAATCCCTGAGCGCGAGGGCTGGGGCAAGCGGGCCTCTCCTGTTTACCTGCTACATTCTGCAGGAGCCCATAAATCTGCCCCTGACTCACCCCTCCACACGCTCCACTCCTCCTCTCCTCTACACTCATCACTCCATCTCTCACTCACTCTTACTCTCTCTCTCTCTCTCTCTCTCTCAGTCTCTCTCAGTCACTTGCTTTTTTTCACTCACCACCTCTAGAGCAACTCTTGTCACTAAGAGCCCAGCTGCTTCAGTGTGTGTGTGTGTGTGTGTGTGTGTGTGACTGCATATAGCACTCGTGTATGTGTGTGTGGTTACTGAGTTGTGTGTGTGTGTGACTGCATATAGCACTTGTGTATGTGTGCATGGTGACTGAGTAGTGTGTTTGTGTAGTGTGTGCGTATGTATGTGTGAATGTGTGTCAGCATGTGAATTAGTAGGCACATGTGATGTGCACAATCTGTGTATGTGTGTGTCAGTACCTTACGTATGTTATTATTTGAGTTTGTGGTGTGTGTGTGTGTGTGTGTGTGTGTGTGTGTGTGTGTGTGTGTGTGTGTGTGTGTGTGTGTATCTCTCGTGGAGAATATTCCAGCATGTTCTTGCTCTCAGGCATGTGTGTGTGTAAGTCTACTCTCAGTGTGCCTGTAGCTTAGATTGATATAAGTGTGTGTGTGTGTGTGTGTGTGTGTGTGTGTGTGTGTGTGTGTGTGTGTGTGTGTGTGTGTGTGTGTGCGTGTGTGTGTGTTTGTGACAGAGAGAGAGAGAGAGAGAGAGAAAGACAGAGAGAGATAGAGACAAACAGAGAAAGCAAAACAGGATTAGCAAATTTGAAAATCTGTGGCTGTACGACTCGGTGTGTTGGTGTGAGTGTGCGTGTGAGAGGTGTGAGTAACACTACATGTTTCACTACTGTGTACAGTGCATGAGTGCAAAGAGTTCACATGTGTCAGAAAAATGTGAATGTGTGGGAAAAATGTGTGTTTGTTGTATGCAAGTGTAAGTGTGAATGTGTGTGTTGTGCACGAATGTGTTTGTATGTGTGTGTTTGAGTGTGTGTGTGTTTTGGTATGTGTGTGTGTGTTGGTAGGTATGTGTCTGCAAGTGTGTGTGTGTGTGTATGTGCTGTGTGTGTGTGTGTGTGTGTGTTGTGCACATGCGGTGGTATGTGTGTGTATGTGTTGGTATGTGTCTGGAGGTACATTAGCAGTGACAGCAGGGGGGGCGTGGTGTTTTGGGGAATGTGACGCTGCAGAGAGTGCAAATGGGCTCAGCACTGCTGGAGCCAGTCTGCTTCCAGCCCCCAACACCCCCCCCCCCCCCAACGACCGCCCCAGGGGGTCTGCACAGGGATGAGGGAGGGAGAGAGAGACAGAGGGAGAAGGAAAAAATTAAGGAGAGAAAAAAAAGTGAAAGAGAGGGAAAGACAGACAGACAGACAGACAGACAGACAGAGACAGACAGACAGACAGACAGACAGATAGAGAGTGAGAGACAGCAGGAGGGGGGGGTGGAGGAAGGACACACAGAGATAGAGAGACAGACAAGAAAGACAAAGAGACAGAGAGAGAGATGGAAAGAGAGGAAGAGAGATGCCACCTGTTTAAATAGCTAGCTATCCTGAGGAAATGAAAACTTCCAACTCCCGCCGGCCTTCTGCATCCAGAACAGCAAATTCCATTTACACACACACACACACAAACACAAACACACACACACACACACACACACCACTGCTGGTGTTCCAGCTGTTCGTCTGGATACAATGCTCAGCTGCTGAGCATTGCGGAGAGAGAGGAAGAGGGAGAGGGAGAGGGCCTCGAACCTCCGACCTAAGCCCAATATTAAATCCCAAACTCACAGCACAGCTCCCACTGGGAGTGGGTCATTCTAGGGCTCTGGGAAAACACAGCCCTCCACTGCATGTAGACGCTGGCCTGCATAGGAACTGGTCTCTATTCAGCCAGCTTTCTGGGGGTCTTTTTTCCACCATTTCCACCCTTTTTATGCCTCTGACATTCACAAAATCAACATCTTTCAGGGGAAAAAAGAGAAACAAATCTTACAGGGGAAATTGAACTTTCTGTGAACCTCTTGCTGGTCTTTCTTTCTTTCTGTTTTTTTTTTTTTTTGTCTCGACTGGCGAGCGTTGTTCAGGTCAGCCAGTGAAAAGGGCAAAGTCGCAGTGCTGAGTGGATTCGACTGAAGGCAGCCCTGAAGGAGGGTGATGCGACTGGCATGACCCCTGGACAAGGGAGGGTGTCGAAGACCTTAAAAATCTCCAGACCTGACAGCCGGGCCGAGCAAAGGCCTGGTTGCTACAGCTACTTAAATCGTTACCTCTTATCCAGAGCAACTCACAGTTAGGTACAGGGAGAGCAAAAGCAATCAGACATGGCAACCTGTTCCCCCATGTGGACGGACAGGGTCATTGTGGACAGAAAGACAGACAGACAGACAGACACACACACACACACACACACGGACAGGGTCATTGCAATACCTGGTCAATCCCCTCCGGGAGACCAGGTAATTACCAATTTGGAGGTTTGGTGCCTTGCTCAAGGGCACTTCATCCATGAGCGAGGGTGCAGGGGAGGGCTAGTGACTCACTCTCCTACGCACATTCTTCCTACTGGTATGGGATTTAAACCTCTGATCCCATAACCTACTCCTTTATCATTAAGCCACAGCTGCCCACAATCAACAAATCACACACACACACTGTCCACCTCCTCCTCAACACAATCAAAAAAGGACAGCAAAGTATTTAGGTGAATACCAGACAGCAACTGCACAGCTGAAAAAAAGTCTGAGAAAAGACACATTCTCCAGCAGGCCTGCTTTTGAAACAAAACAGGCGCCGATGCTCTGAACCCGTCACGAGTGTTTGGCGTGTGATGATAAACGGGCCAGTAGGAGGAGCCATTGGGCAGGCAGACAGACACACAGACAGATAAGCAGCGTTATCAGGCAGCCCAGCCTGACCGGCCACTGCGTGACACAGCATCATAGCAGCCGAGATGAGCTCTACTCCATCTCCCACTGGTTTTGGAGGCTATCTGTCTGGAGGCCGCCTCAGGGGTATGGGGTGAGAGCTGAGAGTGTTTCTCGCTGGGTAGGATGGGATCATGGGTGCATTATGGGTGGCCCAGGACAGCTTAGTGTGTTTACTGCTCTGGCACTCTGATTACGCCATATCACCCTGCACTGACCCTTGCTTCTGCTCCCCATCCCATCCATCTCTCTCTCTCTCTCTCTCTCTCTCTCTCTCTCACGCACACTTTCTTTCACTCACTCTCTCTTTTATTGTCTGTGTGTGGTACCCTTCATCTTTCTCACTTTGTCCACTTTATCTGCCTTTCTTCACTTCCTCCATGACTTTCCCTCTTCCTCACTCGCATCTTTCATCCTGTCTTTTCTCTCTGCTCTCTCTTCTCTCTTTCTCTATCACTCATAGAGCCATGGGCCACTGTGTTGACATCGTCTACCCCAAACACACGAGTGTGTATCTGCCAGTGTGTATCTCCTCTATCTACACATCTCTCTCTCTCTCTCTCTCTCTCTCTCTCTCTCTCTCTCTCTCTCTCTCCCCCCCCTCACAAACACACACACTTTCTCTCTATTTTCCATCATTTTGCATGGCTGCATCAACAGCATAAGTGGCCAGTGCATGAGTCACGGCTCCACTGGCAGCTCCCTTTGCCTTGGCTGCCGGCACAGCTGGGGTGACGTCCAATCACCTCCTATGAAGATGATGATGGGCGCTGCTGTTGTCCAATAGGGGGCCCTCGCAGCTCCCACATAGCACTCAGGATGGCCTGCTAATGAACCGCAATCTTGAAAGGATGCAGGCGAGTGAACACACACACACAAAACATGCACACATACTAACTGCAGCCCAGCTTAAACGTTTCCAGAGTAATTACAGCCGCAATATGCCGATGACCAAGGACGTAGTATGCAAGTATTACATTTCAGAAAAACTGTTTATTCACCTCTCAACAGAGCTTATCCACCCATCAATGAAGTTTATTCACCCTATAGTAGAATCTAAGTACCAAACACAATTTCTAACACTGCAAAATCACACTGTCATCTATATGTGTACTAGAGACCATTAAAATGCACCGGGACTGTTCAAACATGTTTTGCATGTCTTTTCAAAACATCTTGTGTCACACCGTGCATCCACCTCACCTTGATCACCAAATTCATAGTTTACCCACCTCTGACTTTACCACTACACCCCTGCCAATCACGATCTGCAGCAAAGCACTACAGTGATCTATGGTTTCAGATACACACCATTTCAAGAGCCACTCAAAAGCATAAAGAAAAACACACTAACAGACTCCATTAGAAACAGTTCAGGTGACACTGAAAGGAACTTCCCATTCTCCACTTGCAGGTAGGAGATGTTTTCCTGGAGCACTTTGTACTATATTGCTTAAAATAGGCTAGGGCTATTGGACAAAAATATCACCATCCAATCATTTTACGCAACCTGTTTGAAACGATTGAATAGTGATATGTCTATCAAACTGAACTGCCATTTGTCCCTCCCACCTACCCCATGCACAAATCTGGAGGTGTGACTTTGAGAGAAAGGCTAAAGAAAAGGCTAAAGAAACGGACTTTTGAATTGTGTACTTGCAAAACGTGGCTTGCTTGAACCGTTTTTTCCAGGATGTCCTACCCTGCCTTCCACTGCAGTGTGCAGCCTTTTTTCAGTAGCAGAGTCTGAGGGCTGCTGCCTGCTCTAGCCAAGTGTCCACTAGGGGGCTCTGTACTCCTCTCCTCTCCTCTCCTCTCCTCTCCTCTCCTCTACACACGCACACACACACACACACACACACACACACACACACACACACACCTCTTCTGGCTTCTCCTGGTCTCAGTCTCTTTCCTGTCCTTTTCCTTTTTTGCTAGACTGACTGCTTTTCTTCCTGCCTGGATCCAGCTGGGCTCTTGGCAGGAGTGGAGAGCACGTGAGGCTCTGTGTGTGTGCGTCCCCCACCCCACCGCCCTTGTGAGCGGAGAGGTGAGGAGGAGGAGGAAGAGGAGGAGGAGGAGGAGGAAGAGGAAGATGAGGAGGAGGCTGTGGAAGAGCCGTTGCTGCTCAAACAGGTCCAGTGACATGCTGCAGGGGTTCCACAGTCACAGTGTTGGGATCTCACACACACACACACACACACACACACACACACACACACACACACACACACACACACACACACACACACACACACACACACACACACACACACACACACACACACACACACACACACACACACACACACACACACACAGAGGAGTAGGGGAGACTTTTTTCTTCTTCTGCAAGCTTATAAATACTTTACGGTGCTGCCACAGCTGGTTGTGACGCGCATAAATCTCCTTCGGACTCGTGAAAATACTTGCACGGATATTGGGTTTGTGCCTTCAGACACCTCAGGTGTGTGTGTTTGTGTGTGTGCGTGTGTGTTGTATGTGTGTGAGAGTGTTTGTGAGTGTGAGTGTGAGTGTTTGTGAGTGTGAGTGTGAGTGTGTGTGAGTGTGTGTGTGTGTGTGTGCACGCGTGCATGTGTGTGTAAGAGTGTACCTCGAGCTACGATTAAGCGTACAGCATTCCATTGGGGTCTACCAGAAAGTGTTCAAATTCTGGAAGGGTAGAGAGTGTGTCAACGTGTGAGGCCCAAAACAGCTGAGAGGGACAGACATGGAGGAAAAAGAAAGACAGATAATCAGAAAGCTAGAGAGAGAGGAGGGAGGGAGAGGGAGGGAGAGAGAGGGAGACAGAGGGAGAGAGAGAGAGAGGGAGGGAGAGGGAGGGAGAGGGGGGAAAGAGAGAGAGAGAGAGGGAGAGAGAGGGAGAGAGAGAGAGGGAGGGAGAGGGAGGGAGAGAGAGGGAGACAGAGGGAGAGAGAGAGAGAGAGGGAGGGAGAGGGAGGGAGAGGGGGGAAAGAGAGAGAGAGAGAGAGAGAGAGGGAGAGAGGGGGTGGTGGATCAAAACAAGGAGGGATGCAAATGTGTTCCAGCACAACACAGCAGAGCACACATATGAGACTCCGCATCTCTGTGTCCACTCCCCTCAGCAGAGCACACATATGAGACTCCGCATCTCTGCGTCCACTCCCCTCAGCAGAGCACACATATGAGACTCCGCATCTCTGTGTCCACTCCCCTCAGCAGAGCACACATATGAGACTCCGCATCTCTGTGTCCACTCCCCTCAGCTGGCTCGCGGTTCAGCAGTGAGTGGTAAACAAAAACAACAACAAAAACAAAAACAAAACAAGTGGCTGCGCGCACCCCAGCCCCCCACTCCCCCTCAGCCCGCTTCCAATGTCCCTGACAAATGGGAGTGTCCCGTCTTATTAGAATAAATGACGCCAGGGTGTCAACACATTAAAGAGAGAGGGGGGAGAGAGAGAAAAAGAGAGAAAGAGACAGAGAGAGAGAGCGAGAGAGAAAGCGAGAGAGAAAATGCACAAAATGAACAGATAAGGAGAGAGGGAGACTGAGAGAGTACGTCAGCTTCCCATCAAATCCCATGGGATTGCAAAAGCTGTGGCTGCCACAGTGATCTTCACAGCTCACTGGACCAATCACTTACACATACACACACCAACACCCAGTCGCGCACACACACACACACACACACTCACACACACACACACACACACAGACTCAATCACTCACTCAGGCTTTCTCTACTGACAGCCACAGAGCACCTGGGTCCAGCAGCCCTTTGCCAGCGCTACTGTGTTGCCCAACATACTGCCTATAGCATGAATGTTGTTTGGATGTGTGTGTGTGTGTGTGTGTGTGTGCGTGTGTGATCATATATCTCTTTTGGTATGTGTACATGGCCTATAGCATTATGCAGTAGCGTGAGAATCTTTGAGCTCAATGCCAATTGCTGAGGGTGTGTAATATACTACACACACACACACACACACACACACACACACACACACACACACACACACACACACACACACACACACACACACACACACACACACAGCTAAACAGATGTGGGGTCCTAGCCCGTTAGCTTGTCCTACTTCCCAAACACATATTTTCATTGAAATATAAATGAACCAGCCGATCTGATGCAAGAAAATGTAAGTTTGTGTGTGCGTGTGTGTGTGTGTGCGCATGTAGCGTGTGTGTGAACAGAAGTAAATATGTTTTGTGAAAATGGACTTGTATGTGTTTTATGTGGTAGTGTGTGTGTGTGTGTGTGTCTGTGTGTAAACATATATAAAGCGGTATATATCGTGTGCAGATAAATGTATAGCAACAAAAGCATATATATATATATATATATATGCACCTGTGTGCAGGAGTGTTGGGGTGTTTTAGATGGCAGGCAGGCAGGCAGGCAGGCATGAGGCAGGCAGGCAGGCAGGCATGAGGCAGGCATGAGGCAGGCGGGGTCGTGAAGCGGGCACCTGGGGCTAATCTGTCTGGGGCGAGCAGGCATGGAGCTGCCTCATCTGAGAGAGGCTGACAGGGGCACATCAGAGCCACGGGCGGAGAGAGAGAGAGAGAGAGAGAGAGAGAGAGAGAGAGAGAGAGAGAGAGAGAGAGAGAGAGAGAGAGAGAGAGAGAGAGGGAGAGGGAGAGGGAGAGAGAAGGAGAGGGAGATAGAGAGCTATGAAAGATGGAGCCCTGGGGGACGGAGAGAGGAGAGAGGAACGCGAGAACAGAGAGAGAGAGAGAGAGAGAGAGAGAGAGAGAGAGAGAGAGAGAGAGAGAGAGAGACATGCGCTAAACAGAGAGAGTGAGCACAGAACAGGCATGGAACACGGCAAACAGAGAGAGCTGGGTACGAGGAGGCGGCATGGCTCGGTGGCATAGCCTGCAGCGTCAGCAGGCACCCAAAGCAAACGGGGCGCGCGCCTGGCAGCACTGCTTGCCCGCCCGCCAACGACGCCACCCGTAATTACACTGCAGGGATGACGGCTGCAGAGATGAAAGATGGATTTACACATGGGACAATGACAGAGGGGGACATAGAAAGGGAAAAGACAGAGAGATAGAGAGAGACAGAGAGAGAGAGAGAGAGAGAGAGAGAGAGAGAGGGACACAGACACACAGAGAAATGGAGAGACAGACAGACAGAGACAGAGACACACACACACACAGACAGGCACAGAGAGAGAGAGAGAGGGGAAGAGAGACATGGTAAGAGAGAGCAAGAAAGAGAGAGTGAGAAAGAGAGAGAGAGAGAGAGAGAGAGAGAGAGATAAGGGGGTTGAGAAAGAGACATTGCTGAAAGAGATCTCCATCAGCAGCTTGTTTGCAGGCCTGGATGGCGCTGGAGGAGAGTCGGGTGGGGGTGGGAGGTCTGATCAAACGGTGCTGGTGATGGGGGGCAGTGGTGCGGCGGATGGAGTTACTGCACTTGGCACCCACCCGCCTGCAGGGCTGGAGGAGCCCACGGCCGAGCAGCCTGAGCAGGGGTAAATTAGGTTCAGATGCTGGGTGCTTGGAGGGGACCCAGCTATGTGACGACACTCTTGGAAAGACCTGTGTTCCCCTTCCAGAGTGGAATAACCACATTGTCTGTTCTCTCTTGGAAAAAAAATACAAGACCAAAAACAAAAGATATTTCATATTCACATGGTGCTGTGAGGGTGGCGTGTATTGCACACTCAACTTCATTTTAGTCTGGCAAGAGAAAAAAAAGTAATAAATGCAGTTTTTTAAACAGAAAAAAACACAACTTGTTTAAATGTCCCAGAGCATGCGTGTGTGCTTTGAATCAAAATATCATGCAGGGCACAAAGGCTGGCTTTAAGGTTTAAACACACACACAGACACACATACACACACACACACACACACACAAGCGATGGCCCAGGGTGTTTGGGCCTGTTTCCAAGAGAACTGAGTTACTTTCTTGAAGCACGCAGCATATTTCACTCTCCCGTTGAGACAGAGTGACACAGGATATATTTACAGCTCAACTGCAGGGGCTGCATAATGGACACACTGTAAAATGTCAAACAACAATGTGCGCAAAACGCTTGCTTGGCCTGCAGGGATACTGCAGACTAGCCCGGTAAACCAGGCCCTCGTACTACACTGCATTTCGTACAAAGGGCCTGGCTGTGCTTACCTGACCAATCAGCAAACAATTTCTTCCTGGAGGTGTAGACTCTGCTGAAGTTTAAAACGATTGGATCTGCCTTTAACCAGTCGCCAACATCTGGTCGTGACATATGCAATTAGCCTGGCTATAAGCCTGTCTACACACTACAATTCAAATGTAGCACACAAAGTCGACGTCATCGCTCACAAACACTGCCTCTGTTCGGTAATTGGTCCGACAAAATGCTGCCTGAGAAAACCATGTCAGTGGAAGCACAGCCTTACCCTATGTCCGGAATAAAGTGTAGTATGAGGGGCTGGTTTACCAGGCCAACTGCATAATGGCCACACTGTAAAATGTCAAACAACAACAAAGGTTGCTTCATCTGCAAGGATACTGCAGACCACAGCAATGTGCACTCTGACTGTAAGCTAAGAAAAATGACTTTTGTGTATTATTAGGCTCTGCCTCCCTGGAAGGACGCCAGAAGACGGTGGGGCCTGCAGTGAGCCCTTTGGCTGGGCCGTGGCCTGTTGGGCCTAGCGGTTATCCTTTAACCACGGACACTCACCTCACGAACGATGCTAAAGCTCTGAGATTAGCCATTTCACCTATTAATAGAAGTTAATCATACAACAACAATGGACCCCCGCAGCGGCACCTCAGTGTCAAGGCGATTTCACACCAGCGTGTAAAAAAAAAAGTCTGCTACAATGGAGATAGCCTACACCTTTGATATTTCCACAACTAACACAACTATCTGAACAGTCAAAAAGGAAACAATTACAATTCTTCTCCTGACAGACATTGTACAAAATAAAAAAGTAACAACACATACAAAATCATTTCCTGGAATATTTGTCAGGTTTAATTCACTCTGGTAACAGTAGGCCAGGAGACAGTGGCGTCGCTACTCTGTGTTAGCCCAAGCGGAGCTAGCATGTGAGGTCAAGGAGGAGCATGAATCAATCACTGGCCCATCGTTTGAAGTCCTACCCCCCTCCCACGAGCTCACACCCCCACCACCACATTCGGCCAGACATGCTCAGGCAGCCCACACAGCCCGTTTAGCCTTCCCCTCTGGGTACGGAGGACAACAAAGAGGAAAAACTGTAGTCCTTTTTCGACAGAGATCACGTTAAGATGACCTCCCTCATTATGCCTCCTTTGCTTGTACATCGTCAGCCAGACAGAGGTGGAATAATGAGACTGTGATCTGCTTAGTTCTTTCACAAAGCGCCCTTCCAGCAATGCCGAGCAGACGTGTGACATTTAGCACTGCAGCCAGCTTCATCTGTAGCACCACACGTGAGCCTTGATTTTTACAGCAGGCCCTCCAAGATGCCTCCTGGGCGCCGGAAGTCTGGAAGCGAGACCTCCTACCCCGGCTTTCACCACCCGAGAGAGGCTGCCTCAGTGCTGGCCACAGACACAGGGATAGAGGCTCCAGCAGACCACAGGAGATGTGGAGATCCCTGGCTAAGCCTGCAGCTGTTACTGCCCAAGGCCAGCAAGCCAGCCAGCCAGCCCGCCTGTCCATGTTGGTGCTTCGTCACATCACTCTTTTTATTATGGGGGATCAACTTACCCCTTCTTAAGTACATTCTTTCTTTTCTTTTTTGTTTCTTTCCTTTTTTTCTGTCCCTTTCTTCCCTTCCGTTCTCTTCCCTCATGTCTGTCTGCTCCGGCTCTGCCCTCTGTCTTGGCCTGCTCATGTCCAACAACATGAACGTGGCCTGGCTGCTGATCTGCACTCATGTAGTGTTTGTGTGCATGTGTGTGAGTGTGTGTGTGTGTGTGTGAGAGAGAGAGAGAGAGAGAGAGAGAGGGTGTGTGTGTAAATATGTCTGTGTATGTGTGAGAGGGTGTTTGTGTGTGAGAGAGAGGAAGAGAGAGCAAGAGAGAGAGAGAGAGAGAGAGAGAGAGAGAGAGAGAGAGAGAGAGAACAAGAGAGAAAGTGTGTGTGTAAATGTGTGTATATATATATATATATGTGTGTGTGTGTGTAAGAGAGGGAGTAATAGACAGTGTGCGCGCGCGTGTGTGTGTGTGTGTGTGTGTGTGTGTGTGTGTGTGTGTGTGTGTGTGTGTGTGTGTGTGTGTGTGTGTGTGTGTGTGTGTGTGTGTGTGTGTGTGTTTATATGGATGGAAGGGCCCGCAGCATGAGGATTAAGGCCCCGTGTCTTTCTGGGCAGATTAGGGTGCTGCTCGCTCCCAGGGCGCTTGGCCGTCAGGTGTGCCCCCGCAGATTAGCGCAAAGCCGCTGGTAATGAATGTGGGGTGCGGTGCGGTGTGGCGCGAAGGGGTGGGGTAGGTGTGGGGGGGGGGTGTTGGGGGGTGGGGTGGGGGGGTCGGTAGTAGTGGTGCTGAAGCTGGCTGATGGGGATGAAGGTGAGGGGTGAGGGTGTGGGGGTAGAGCAGTAGCCGGAGCAGCCCCCCTGCGCCTCCCTTTGAAGTCAGATCAGCGGAGCTGAACAAAAGGCATTCCCGAAGAGGACCCAGAGGAGACCTGCGGGAGACGCGGCCAGAGCTCCCCGCTCCCCCCGCCAATAAGGAGAAGCACTGGGATTACCTGACCCCCCCAGAGCCCCCATGCCCCACCACCATCACCACCCTCATCCCCTCCTGCCCCGCTATCCCCCTCTCTCCTCCTCCTCCTCCTCCTCCTCCTCCTCCTCCTCCTCTCCCCTCCACCGCTCTCTGCCTGTTACCCATGCTCCCTCTGGCCTTTTAATTGAATTAGAGGCTGAGTTAGATGTAGAGCTTTCCTGACAGGTCGAGGTGGGCTAGGCAGGGCGGGAGGTGTTTTTAATCTAATTGAACTTACTCTTTTTGGAAGAGCTCCAGGCCTTTGTATAAGGTCAGCTGCAGACACTGCCGCAGCAGAAGAAAGAAGACGAGGATAGAGACAGAGCAGCTGATGAAGGCGACAGAGGGGGTGGAGGAGAGAGAGAGAGAGAGAGAGAGAGAGAGAGAGAGAGAGAGCGAGAGACAGACAGAGGCAGAGAGAGAAAGGATTTCGGAAAGGAGTGATAGTCAAGGATGGAGGGAGGGAAGGATAGAGCATGAAGGCATTAGACAGATTGGGTGGTGTGATGAAGGGTCGGCGGTGTTCACTGGTCTCCTTTGCTGTCTGAGAGAGGCCATGTCCAAGGTTGGAGGGAAAAGAGAGAGGAAAAGAGGGAGAGAGAGAGACAGAGGACAAGAGAGAGGGAAGCGTCAGGAAATAAATCAGACAGGGTGAAAATTAGAGTCCTTCAAGACAGGTTTAAATAAACATCAAAGGCCCTGCACTGTGGGCCAGGAGACTGTGCTGGCTGAGGGACTGGTCTGGGCTTGCCGTTTTGGGGCCAGTCAGTGGAAAAGAGGTTTGGAGAAGAGGCATCTCTGGACACTGATGGACATGTGTGACATTGTGCTAATAGGTGGCAGCGCAAAACCCTGTGGAAAATCTGCAGTCAAACAAGTCAGTCCCTTATGCTCCCTCTCTTTCCCTCTCTCTCTCTGCTTCTCCCTCTCTCTCTCTCTGCCTCTCTTGCTCTCTCTGCCTATCTCTCTCCCTCTCCACCTCTCTCTCTCTCTCTCTCTGTCTGTCTCTCTCTGCATTCAGAGTACTCTTTCCATTGTTGGTCATTACTGCAATGTGGTCAACACGACCAGCGCTGCCGCTTGAGTCATTCAGGTCGCTCTCGAGGTTAGAATGTTCCGGAGGGGATTTAATTCTCCTCCACGGGGTCCTGCCAGCTGTGTGTGTGCTGACAAAGTTATTGACGGAGAGCACACAGGGCTCAGGAGCCAAGCCGCACGTTTATTCCTTTATTCCTCCAGCGCCATCACTCGTTTGGACACCAGTGTGTCTTCTTTATTTATAACCTTCAGAGTCTCAGGCAGCCAGGCCTGCGGTGTACATTTAGTTCTCACATGGCCTCCAACTGAGCCAGCGCCTACCGTGACACTGACTCACTCCGCGGACCGACTGGAAACATGGCCGCCTTAGCCTCCCCCAGTGGCAGACACTGGGTCTGTCTCTCTCTCTCTCTCTCTCTCTCTCTCTCTCTCTCTCTCTCTTTATCTCTTTCCCCTCCCTTTCTCTCCCTCTGACTAATATAAAGAGGAAAATGAGGTATGTTTATTGAACTTTTTGATAGGCTCAGCCAAGATGGCTATCTGGAAAAACCCGGAAAAATAAACTACTTGGCGCATGTTTCTGTGACCCAGTGGGAATTTTTAAGGGTACGGTGGCTGCTCGGGTGAAAATTGAATATGCCCATTATAAGTTAATTGATGACATTGTTTTGTGGCCATGGGGGGTGGGGGCAGTGTTGTGCCATGTCGCTAATGATGGCAAAGAAGTTTGTAAATTTGTGATAAGGGTGGGGCTACTTTTAAAAATCACACAAAAAGTGTGAGCAGTTGGGTGCAGTTGATGTGGTATTGTGAAATTATCTGACAATGACTTAATAAAGGAGTTTCACACCCCTCTCTCTGTCTCTCTCTGTCTCTCTCTATCATGGTCTGCCCATAAAACACTCAAGTCTGTTGGGGGGATCCAAGGAAAAGATTGAAGAGCATATTACAAGTGACTCACATAAAAAGCATGAAAGGAAAGAGTTGAGTCAGGGTGATACAGCAAGAGAAAAAAGAGCCAGAGAGAGACTATAAAGAGTTGAAAGGGGGCGGCATGAAGGAGGTGGGGTGTTTGGTTGATCGATGATCACAGGGACAGTCCAGGGGGGCTAATTAGCACTAGCGAAGCTTCACTGGCTTAGCAAAGCCAGGCGGCTAGCAGAAATCAATCATGGGGTCAACAGTGTTACTGGGTCGGTCAGCTTAGTACTGTATGATGACTTTAGAAGATGTACTCGACTAATGTTTAAACCACAGGTTCTGAAGTATTTAATCAAAGGTTTCAGTTTATAGTCCTTTTTTAAAACACAACACACATGTAGCCATGGCTGCCAGCGGAAGGATACGATACACTGAACAGTGCTCTTGGACCTGTACGCAAACAACCAAAGCCAAGTCTGAAGATGGATGAGCTCTCCACAGGCCAGGTTTTAGACGGTGACACAAATCTGGCTAACCCCAGCACAAAATACATCTCACGTTTCCTCTGGGTCGTCCATAAGGCAGAGTGCTCCTTCAGTTGCACTCAGACACAATCTCTCCTATGAGCCATAAGGCAAAGTGCAGTAACTACGTGAACTCAATTTGACAAAATATGTAGTTAGTGCCTTTTAGCTTTGTAGGGCAGCACAGCCAAGGAGCCCCTCTCACAGACTCCACTGCTATTATTAAGACCGAGAACGAGAGACTACAAACTATTTGCAAACAAGGATTTGGAGGAGTTGGTCAACAGCTTTACAAAAAAGAAATTTTGTGACGTGAATGTGATGAG
>CM050211.1:6667500-6670000 GCA_027475355.1 Coilia nasus
GTTTCTGTGTGTGTTTCTGTGTGTGTGTGTGTGTGTGTGTGTGTGTGTGTGTGTGTGTGTGTGTGTGTGTGTGTGCGCGTGTGTACAGCTGTACAGGCAGTCCAATAGGGTGAAACTTCATACTCCTTCTCACTGGGACCGGGCCTTCACTCACACTACCTGGCCAGTCTTGCATTGCTTCAAGAAGTGATTAAGGTCTTACCTGTGAAGACAGAAACAGAGAGAGAGAAAGAGAAAACAACACTTAATATCAGCAGTTATCACATACTGAAATTTTCGACACATTTGTTTTGTTTTACAGCAAATGATCCTAAATAAACCACTTCCTTTACAAGCTGCAAAGGCAACATTCAAAGCCCCCATAAAGGCCAGCCTTTTTCAGACTAATGATTAGTTTTAATGCTAGTGCAGTGGTGGCCAAGGGTTCTTGCCCTCCTCTGTGAGGGCTGGGATGTTCGTCACTTTGTTCACATATCCTTCTCTGTTTCACTGTACCTCTCTCTCTCCATATGTGTATGCATGTTTGTGCAGTGTGGTGAGGCGTAGGGGTGTGTGTCTTTACAGAACTCTGTACAGTACATTACACCCCCCCCCCCATTACCTCGTATGTGAATGTGTGTGTGAGTTTGTGGGTCTGTGTGTGTGTATGTGTGTGTGTGTGTGTGCATGTGTGTGTGTGTGTGTGTGTGTGTGTGTGTGTGTGTGGGCTGGGATGATGATCACTAGACTGGGCGTGCTGCTGGTGTTGTAGCTCTTGCTGGTGCCATGCTCTTCCCAGGGAAGCCCAGTATTAGCCTTATTTGGTGCTGGAGGGGGCTAGCACTGGGTTGTCTTTCCCTCTGTTTAATGACAGAGCACGGTCTGGCAAGCTACTCTGCCTACCACTCATCAGACCCCATACACACACACACACACACTACTCACACAAACACACACACATCCCCCATACACAACCCGACAAACCACAGTTCTCACACACTGTTGTTTTTTTCCTTTGAATCACAGCCCTCCCTCCTTTCAATAAGACCTCAAACTCCTCTCCTTCTCTCTTTCAGCGTAGGCCAATTCTTCTTTATCCAAGACATATTATACCAACCTAGAGCCCCAGGATCAAGGCCAATAATATTAAGCTAATTATATCAATAAATCTGAGAAGGGTTTTATTATATGGAATAATATTTCATAGCTTTTTTCCAGCCAAGGTCCATCAGGGTTGGCCATCAGTGAATAGCAGCTTTGCTAATGATACACGCTAGCAGGATATTAAGCAGTGCGCACAGGAAAGAGACAGGGGTGCTTTTAAAGGGTCAGGGTGGGGCGTCGAAGAAGGGGAGTGTGAGCAACAGCTTAGACAAACACACTCCCCATTCTCACAGCAGAGCACTATGACACACACACACACACACACACACACACACACACACACACACACACACACACACACACACACACACCTACACACACCTACACACACACACACACTTACACACAGAAAAGGAGACTAGTCTAGCTGTGTTCTCTCAGACTCTCCGAGCTCAGACATGAACCGTTGATTTGCCCTCTCCATTTAGCCACCCTCCCCCCGCCCCCCACTCCCCCCTCAACCCCGGTCACTGCAGCAACAGGTTCTGCCTAATCTGCAGTGCGGCCAGCATCAAAGACAGATTAGAAAAAATAATGCGCAAGAAAAAGTTATGGCTTGAGAGTGGGTAAAAGAGAAAAAGAGAGAGAGAGAGAGAGAGAGAGTGGGGGAAAGAAAAAGCGAGGGGGAGGGATGTATGGAGAGCTTAGGGGTTAGGAAGTTACACAACTTCATTTTCTTCTCATCAAACACCCCCCCCCCCCCCCTTGTTTTTTTCACAGCTGGTTACAGTCTCTTATACACACCCCCCACCGCTACTGAAGCCCTCTGGGTAACTCCCAGCATCCCCTGCAACATGCAATAGCTTAAACATGGAGTTCTGACAAAAAATAATTCACGTGAGTATATTGCATTACGTCTAGCAAAACAAACTCAGGCGACTTAGCAAACCCCCTGCACTCGAGACACCCCCGCACCTTAATGTCTGACGCGCTAAACCGACTCTGGCCTGGGCAGACAGTTTAGGGAGAGTTTAATGGAGGAAGTTAACTGGGTGAGACGAACATCGTAAACTTCAACTGTTAACTCCAACCCAGCCCCCCCCCCCCCTCTCTTGACAATGATCTCCACTGATAACAGGCCCCAGATATAGGCCACGGCTGGCGACGGCAGGTCGCCGAGAGAGCCGACTCGAGACTCTTTGTGTATATATGTGTGTGCGTTTGTGTGTGTGTGTGTGTGTGTGTGTCTGTGTGTGTGTGAGAGAGAGTGTCTGTGTGTGTGTGTGTGTTTATAATAAAGTGGTTGAGGCTGGTGAAATGGCCTCATGTGAAGGCTGGCAGTTATGAGTTCAATTTCACTCCAGCCATGGGCCTGATGTAGATCGCTCAAGTGTCCCCTGAACTTAAATATGAAAAA
>CM050211.1:6675000-6680000 GCA_027475355.1 Coilia nasus
GGAGAGAAGAGAAGAGAGGACAGAAGTGCAAAGCAGAGGATCCAAACCATCCCCCCCCCCCCCCCCGCAAACATCACATGGCTCCCCCTCATCCTTTGAGAGAAGCACGGGACTCCCATTACCACCCAGCTGCACACCCACACATGCACACGCACACTCACCCGCACACACACGCACGTACACACACACACACACACACACACCTCCTCCAGTGGGATGTACTGTACTCCCTCTCACAGTCTCCCCCTCCACCTCCACCTCCACCTCCACCTCCCACAGCTCCAACCCCCAGAGCTAACCCAGAAATCGGGTTACTGAACAGGAAAGCTGGGTCACTGTGGGCTATTGGCAGGAGACTGATACCAGAAGCTGATACCAGACTAAGTGTTAACTTGCCTTTACCTCGGCTTTATGCTTCACTGCATGGATCGCTGCTAGCTAGATGCAGAGCAGTGAGGAACATAGCGCTATGTCATCAGGAGGTCAGTTTAGTTCAGCCCAGCTGTCCTTTAAAATGGTGGTGGTGAGGGGGGCACGGAGGCCTTAGCAGTGCAGAAGGCCTGTGTCAACATCTGGATCCAATAGCAGGGATGACAGAATGCGAGGCTAAAGGACACTCCTCTCTGCAAAAGCAGGCAAACACAGTACACAGTACCACCACGCACATGCACCACACAGTACGCCATACACACACACACACACACACACACACACACACACACACACACACACACACACACACACACACACACACACACACACACACACACACACACACACACACACGCCATACGATATCCCACATGCAAACACCACACAATACTAAACACAGGCGCTCACACGTAAACACCCACACACCACACAATACCGCACACACACACACACACACACACACACACACACACAAACACACACCATACGACATCCCACATGCACGCCACACAATACTAAACACAAGCGCCCACACGTAAACACACACACACACACCACACAATACCACACACACACACACACATACACACACCATACAGTAGCACACACACACACTCAGAAAATTGGTAACTTGCTTGATGCAGAGCAATATGTGATTTCGGTAAGTGCAGAATATGGGAGGATATTTCTTTACTCTAACCCATATAACCCAGTGCAGACACAAACACACACACACACACACACACACACACACAAACACACACACACAAACACACACACACACAGGCTTCGTGGCTGAAATGTGGGATTAACGATGCCAGATGTGACCGATGGCCCTGATAGATCTGCTGTGGCCCAACACACAGCTGCCTATCCAGCTGCACTCGTCTGTGACACTCCACCTCTTCCTCCTCTTTCACCTTTACCTCATTTTCCTCCTCTTTATCTTTCCACTCCTCCTCCACCATCTCCTCTTTCTCCTTCACCTCCTCTTCCTCCTCTTCTGCTCCTTAGCCTGCCCACCCTCCACTCCACACCGCCTGTCCGAGTCGCTGCAGCCAGCCTGTTTGCAAAATACCCCATTCTGACAGCAGATTTATCCTGAATGTGGCCATTACAGTGAGTTATGGGGGTGAGCAGGGCTGAGGATTTTCAGGGAATATAATGCAAATCACATTTGCAGAGACAAAGACAGAGTCGTAGAGAGAGAGAGAGGGAGGGAGGGAGAGAGAGAGAGAGAGAGACAGAGACAGAATGTACAGGTAGAAGAGGACAGACTTCATCACAGAAATAATAAGAAAGGAAACGAAAAGAAGAAGAAAAAAACATGAGGTGGCACACTGTTTTGACAGGTGTGCGGCGGTAATTTGATGCCAGGTGTCATCTCCTAAAGCAGACAGGCAGATCACAGGTCAACAGGGACAGATTGGCAGGGAGGGGTCTTTCACACTTTGAGAGATACATGAATGTGCCTGATCCAAAAAATAAATAAATAAATAAATAAATAAAAAATAAAAGGAGTTGGTGGTGGATTGCTGACATGATGATGATTTTCAACTGGTACTAACATTAGGGAAGTTTCTTAGGGTGCTGTCACACTGACAGCATTTGGTGCGCACCAAACATCCCATTTGAACCAAAAGTTCTTAGTACGGTTCGTTTTCGTTTGTGTGAATGCAATCTCGGTACTTTGGTGCGCACCAAATCAACCGGTCCAAGACCGATAAAAAGGGGTGGTCTCGGACCGCTTTATCTGCCCTACTGTGGTACACGTCCTCTGGTGTGAAAGCAACCAAGCCAAATTGGACGGAACAGTAGAGTTTAGTGCATTATTATTGAAAGTGGCACGTTTTCGTCCGGTTCCCGTGGGGATTGGGTCTTCGTGGTCTATTTTGGTTAGTTTAGAACTATGCATATGTGAAAGCAAACCATACCCACGTCTGTTTGCTACATTGTAGCATTTTTCTGACTAGTGCAAACCAAAGCAATTGAACTATAGGTCTGAAAGCGCCTTTAGAACGTGCCAAGCCAACAGAAGGACGATGTGCGCCCTTGTCAATCTCCGACTTGGCTTGATAGCGGCCTGTTTAGCCAGTGGTGTGAAGAAAGGGAGAGGAGAGGGATAACTAGAGGGGCTGAAGGGATGGAGGTGATCCAGATGAAGTCAGATTGGCCCACTTGACTGGGGCTGGAAGATCCTACCCAAGCTCATCTTAATCCTGTTCCATCGTCCCATTCACATTTTCTAATTCCCTGGCAATGCCCGGCTCTACTCCAGACACAACGTCCCTTCACAGAAATGCACTTAACAGGTTCTCCCAGGCATTTCTCACATAGTTTTTTCCTGCCCCAGCAGCACAGCTGACGCAGTTGTGCTCAGCCTTACACAACAGCAGCTCTGTTTGGGGTCTGGGGTTTGAGTGCCGGGCGGTACAGCCTGTCTCCGTGAATGTGAAAGTTAAAGAGCTCTCACACAAACACACGAATGCACTACTCACACACACACACACACGCAAACGCACACACACACACACACACACACACAGAGTGAGGCAGTGTGCAATTAAAACCTCATGTGAAACACGCAGGATGTTTGGATTCAGAGCAGCACGCCGCTGGTAAGGAACGCACGCAGTAAACAAACAAGAGGAATCAAGCGCTCAGTCCAACCATACTGAGAGTGTGTGTGTGGCTATGTGTGTGTGTGTGTGCATGTTGATATGTGTGTGTTTGTGTCGGCATGTGAGTATGTGTGTGGTATGTGTGAGTGGATATGTGTGTGTATGCGTGTGTGTGTGTGTGGGTATGTGTGTGTTTGTATGGGTATGTGTGTGGTATGTGTGTATGTGTATGTGTATGGATATGTGTGTGTGTGTGTCTGTGTATGTTTGTGTGGGTATGTGAGTATGTGTGTGTGTGTGTGTGTGTGTTTGTGTGTGGGAGGAAGACTGTGACCACATGTTGAGACAACTAGACGATCCACCCTGGATTCTGCCAAAGTTGATAAGCTGGTTCTCAACTATAGCGTTCCATCAATTCGTCATATTATTCATCATCTTTCTTTCAGCTGTGCTCTTTCTCTCTCTGCCTCCCTCTTCTTTGGTGTCTGTGTCTGTGCAGGAGTATGACAAATGAGCATCTGCTGCAGCAAAACACGTGGGTCTGCTCTGGCCTCTTGAGGAGAAACTGGGCCAAACAGACTTGGCAGAGTCAGCCCTACTTGCTGAGGTCATAGTTCACACAGACATGCGTGTACACACACTCACACTCCTATACATACACATTCATACACACACTCACACACTTACACTCATAAACACACTTACAGATGGCCTGGCATGCCAACGGCTGAACTCAACTAATAATAAAATCTGTTAATGACTGGTCGGACGACCACTCGGATGTGTGTGTACGTAGCTCGACTCGATGCTGCCAAAGAACTGCCGACCCACCCTGGCATAAATCTGCCGAGGGGACGCAGATCGGGGATGGGGTTTCAGTGCGTGTCGGAGGCACCTCGGCCGGGGCCACCGGTTGCGTCATGGCTGTCGATTGGCACCCCGGCACTTCAAACGCCAATGGCGTGACCGCCAGCAGAAGGATCGCTTCTCCTCGCAGAAATTGAGGCGTTGATAGATGACAAGGCTTTGAACCTTGAGACGCTACCGTGGAGAAAAAGAGCGTGTGAAAAGACCACGGCGCCCCCCAGTCTTGTAAACTGCACACCCTCTCGCTTTTGATCCAGCTAATTTTTTTGTCTGCTTGGGTGTCTAATACATGTGGCCCAGATTGCGACATGCATTTCCTGTCTCGTGACACTCGTATGGTAGTTATCATCAAACGGCTAGCACTAGCTCCGGGACACAACAACAACAAGTCGGTGGCTGCAAATTTGTTGAAGTTGTAAAGCGTCTCGCAAACATGTTGTACACAGTCATTAATACGGTCTGACGTCAGGATGGTTCTGCTTGGCAGCTAATCATCAAAGTGGCATGGCGAGACAGATTTCTGCTGGCTGGGGCACAGAAGGAAAGTGGGTGTCTGGCCCCCGTATCTGTGCTCCGGCCCTCCCGTCTCCTGTCCAGCACGCTGACATGTCATTTCTCACCACTGTGGCCTGCGCCATCCAAACACCACTGTGGGCGGCGGGTGGAATCTCTCAGAGACAGCAGCTTGCAGCGAAGGGGAAAGCGAGAGAGAGAGAGAGAGAGAGAGAGAGAAAGTGAGAGAGAGAACGTGTGAGAGAGAACGTGAGAGAAAGTGAGAGAGAGAAAAAGAAGGAGTGAGAAGGAGGGAGAGAGCACAAGAGAGAGATAGAGGAGACAGAGAGAAAGAGAAAGAGAGAGGGAGAGAGCGAGAGAGAGAGAGAGAAAGCTGGAGGGAGCTAACAAGGAAGAGATGGATAGATAGAGAGAGAGAGAGAGAGAGAGAGAGAGAGAGAGAGAGAGAGAGACAGAGAGACAGGGAAAGTGTCTGACTGAGGAGGCACAGCATGGGACACCCACAGTGGAACACTCAGTGAAAGTAAGAGCCGAACAAACAACCATGTTATTGATGGTCAGACCTCC
>CM050211.1:6682500-6712500 GCA_027475355.1 Coilia nasus
GAGCAGGGGGCCAGCACTGCGGCCCTTCCTCCGGCACTAACAGGGCAGCATGTGCTGGTAATTAGCAGGCAGTTGACGTTGATTAGGCTGGGCATGACATTTCTAGCCCTCAGCTGTGTCCCAACAACCACGGGGAGGAGGGTGGGGGTCCGCTGGGTAGAGCAGCCGATGAGGGCTGGTGGGGTGGGGTGGGGGGGGGGGGGGGTTTGGACAGTATGTGGGGCACGATGGAACTCTGGCTCTTCGGCCAGTTGTGGCAGGTTGGCGATCATTTACATGACCTCCAGTCCCGCCACCAGGCTCATTTGCAGAAATTAATTCCTGTTATGTGGCCGTAATCGCATGTGGCGATTTCTAAACGAGGTCCCACTCGAGCCACTGTTTTTAAGAATGATGACTATTGCCAATTTAATTGAATTCATTTTTTTTTACCAGGGTAGTCACATTGACACAGTAGACTCTTTTGCAGTTCACACAAGAGCCCTGTCCAAAATATTTCTGGGGCAGCAACTCAAAAACAAACCATACAAGACAAGAAAGTTGATTCCTGACAGGAGATATCCCAAGACACGAGTGCGGTGGGCCTAAATCAAATATGTAACTGGGATAAAATAGCCTGCGTCAGAGTATTTTCTCAAAACTCTGCCCTCAGCGTCCTTTTCTCGGCTTTCCTCCCTTTGTTTTGCCGCGTAAGGGTGTCTATCTGCAGAGCTTTGCCACTCCATTGGTCTGATAACAGCAGCTTAAAAGGAGATTTATAAACTGGCTTTGACATATTAAGCACTGGGGGTGGATGTTTGCAGGTTTTTGGTGGAAGCCTTACCCTGCCCGTCCTGTCCAGCTGGACTGGCTGTGCACGAGGGACCCGGCAGCTCGGATCATGAGAACCTGTTTTGTGTGGCAGCACATCAAACGCCCTGCGCCGAGTCCCTGCGGAGGCCATTTCGGCTGGGCCCCACCAGCGCCGGGCCAGCGGCGCACCCCCTCCACCCTCCACTCCTAAACCCCCTCCAGTCTTCCCTTTCCGCCCCGATGGGTGTACTTCCTCCCTGGCCTGTGCCTGTGCCGCGCCCAGCCCTCTCCGCAGGAAGACGGAGCGAGGCAATCCATCTTAAGAGTCCACGGCCGATACCACCCCCCCCCCAGTCTTCATGAGGGCCTTTGGTCGACTCCTGCTGACTTTTTCACTCTTCCCTCTCTCTCTATCTCTCTCTGTCTTTCTCTCTCCCTCCCTTGATCTCTCTCTCTGTATGTCCCTCTCTCTCCCTTTTTCTCTCTCTCACACACACACACACACTTTTCCTCTGCCTCTCTCGCTCCCTTCCTCACAAACTTTCTTTTACGCTCCCTCTCTTACACACTCACTCACTCTCTTTCTCTCTCTCTCCCTCGCTCTCTCTCTCTTTCTCTCTCTGTCTCTCTCTCTCCCATACACACTTTTTCTCTGCCTCTCTCTCTCCTTTTCTCACAAACTCTTTCTGTTACGCTCCCTCCCTTACTCAACCACTCACACACACACTCTCTTTCTCTCCGTCTCTCTCTTCACCACAGCCTGTCCTGCTGATTACAGGAGGTGCTTTCTCTGCTGGTTGGGTGAGGAGGTTGGGTGGCTCTCTCCCCTCTCCTCTGCTCTCCTCTTCTCTCCTCTTTCCAACTTGTGCCCACCTCCACCTCCACCCCCCTTCTTCTCCTGCACCCCTGCCTCTCTCCACACACTCCCTCCCCCTCTCCTCTCACATACACACTGATGGGGAGATTAGCTGAAGGTCGTCCTTTAAAGCACAAAAAAAGGAGAGGACACACTCCCACAGACCCTAAAGGCGAGTGAGAGGAGTGCAGGAATGCAGGAGAGGAGTGAGCAGAGCGCTGCTCTTCAGAGGACAAGGAGCACCCCAGTGGACCAGCGTGGGGGAGTCCAGAGAGGAGACCCAGACACCTTGGGCAAATGGGACAGATGATGGATCGCTTCGGTTGTGTACCGTGTGTGTGTGTGTGTGTGTGTGTGTGTGTGTGTGTGTGTTTGTCTAGCTTTGGTCTCTGCATGACCAACAAGCCTCCAGCTCTTGTGCCATTTAAATCTCTCTCTCTCTGTCTCTCTCTCTCTCTCTCTCTCTCTCTCTCTCTCTCTCTCTCTCACACACACACACACACACACTCCCTTTCTCTTTCTCTCTCTCTCCCTCTCTCTCTGCAGAGCCTTCAATAGTTTTCTCTGCACCGAATGCTCCCTAGCTGACGTGTTAAGGGGCAGCTTACACCGGCAGCCACGGCAGCTGTGTGTGCTGTGCTGTACTGTTCTGTGCTGTGCTGGTCCTCTGGTCAGACCTAAGCTATTTATGTTAGCACATTAATGGCGATTAGGCTTCAATCGAGACGACTCGCTACCAAATTCACGGCTCGACCCCAGCAACCAAATCCGCACAGACAAAGCACAGTCTGTTGAGAACCCCTTACCTCAAAGCTGACCAAAGTTTCCCTGGTTCTCAAAGTTCTCCTTGTTCCTTCCTTGAGCAATGACCTCAAGTTTTAGTTGAGCGCAGCCAGGGATGGAGTAAGGGGGTGGGTAGCGGGGGGTTAGAGAAACCGGATTATCACTCCAGTTACGCCATGTAGGGCTTCGGACAGCTCATTTAAATGGACGTTTAAGGCCGTTTTTCCGCTTTGGTGTGCAAAACAGTCCAGGGAGAAAGCGGGTCCCCCAACCCCAAACCCAACCCACCGCCCCCCCCCCCCCCCCCCCGCCACCCCCCCCCCCCGCTCTCTCTCTCTCACTCCCCACATCCATTCCCCAGGATATTATTATTCCCCAAGCCAAACACATCAAACGCCGCGATCAGATATCACAGTCACAAGGATCTCCACTGGCTGCACCTTACAATAACACACAATAAAGAAAGGCTCTGTCATGCGAGACGCACACATGACTCTGGTGGACGACTCCTGTGGAGCACTGCTGTGTATGGCTTTACCCTGTGTGAGCTCACCACAGCCAATTAGCCTCAGCAGATAGCAGACCACATGGGGGGCTACTGAGATACACAAAATATATGTATATATGTATGTATGTATGTATGTATGTATGGGGGGCAAGCAGCGGACATCATAGGAGCAGCTAGCCATCTGATTTGTGAAACAATTTGCTCTTTGCCAAGGGTGTCATGCTATCCAGTGCGGCAGCATCAGGTCTCCGGAGAGAGGGAGGGAATGTCTGAAGCTGTGCAGAACAGTCGCTGTGCTGGGTTTGAAGCTCGATCTGCTTGTTTCTGAGCTGAAGAGACCACCCTCCATTATTTTGTATGTGATGTGAGGAGGAAATGAAAAATGAGTGCCAAGTTTGTTTGAAGTCATAGACTATATCATAAGCGTATCGCACCATGAGCCCTGAATTGTGCGTCGAACCGAACCATGAGTACGCAGATTGTAGATCGTTACACTTCTATAAAGAGAAACCACATTCCGTCAGCTGTGAAGAGTTCGCTAAACTTCCACAAACACAGACCTTGACAAGAAATTTAATTGTGAGAGACATCAATCTCTTTTTATACTTAATGGTGTCACGCCATAAGGCATTTAGAACATACCCACCAAAAACTGCCAGAGTTGCGGTGTCCGTGCACTGCATACCATAGTAATGACACAAAATCACTGAATAAAAAGTGACATGGCTAGCCAAAAAATTTGTGGTGCAAAACGCCACAAATTTTTATTTTCACAGCCAGGTCACCGCTTTGTTCACATGGCAGACCCCCTTCTTCAGCTGAAGGCACTGTTGGTGAGATAGAACCAAAACAGATCTTTATAGCCAGCAGCGGCCAGAAAACGAGGCCCGTTCACCCACAGCCATCTCTGTCTACGGGCCTATTTCCCCCCTTTTCTCGGACACACAAAGCTCCTTTTCAGAGGGGGAAGCATGCAGCCCCTTTTGGAGAAGACTTGACAGCCCCAGTGATCACATCCTCGCTAATTATACTCCTCCCTGCGCTCTAGCTCTCTCTCTCTGTCCTCTGTCTCTATCCCTCTCTCCCGCGAGCCTTCTTCACGCCCTGAGACGTGAAAAATCATTGTGGCACCTGCCCCGCACTGTGTGGACAGCTGCTCGAGAGAGGGAGGAATACGGCATTTTTTGATTCCAACTGGTGGTGGGCATATGGAGGAGGAAGGGGGAAGTGACATCATCCATCTGACAGTCAGATCCATTGCTATTCTGTGTGAGTCAACACGCTCCAAAAACATTTATGCCATTCATACATTTCAATTTCAGGTCAAGCCCCTTTCCTTCTTTTCCACATCTGTGACCTCAGTACCCTAAGTCACCTTTATCACCAGCTAAATAGACACATACATATGGAAACACAAACACACACACACACACACACACACACACACACACACACACACACACACACACACACACACACACACACACACACACACACACACGAGCACACACACACATACACACACACACCAAAACAAGCTTTAAATCACTTAAACCCTTCTACACGTGGCAAATACCCTAAATTCTCCATCACACATGTAAAACTAAAGGCGTTTCTTTTTTGCCTGAATATTTGCTTAAAAAAGAATGTAAATATGTTTCACACTTTGGAGACAGACTGCTCTTACAAACATTGTTTACATTGGACATAAGGGAAAAAAACTTTGAGACTACGCACAGCGTTCCTCTTCAGTCAGCTTCGAAAAACTCAGTAAAGAAGCCTACCAAGTAGGTCACCAGCCATTAACATTTTTTTTTTTAAAGGAGAGGGAAAAATGACACAAAACACTGCTGTTACTGCCAGCAGCACCTCCGCACCAAATGTTAATCCCTCGCTGGTAAGCAGTGAGCAAACGCTCTCTGGCAGCTCACAGTTCCTGTAAAATGACTGATAAACTCCTTTGTAATGGTCCTTCTTGGACACACATTCCTGAGACATGATGCTCCCCCTTCATCGCTCAGCACATGACTTTAATACAGAGGAGGGGTATTACTTAGTTTAAGTTCAATATACTCAGTGATCAGGGGTTTTGGATCTTACAGAAGCTTTTTTATTTTTGTATGTCAACGCTGGGAAGCAAACTGCCTCATTAGAGATGAGGCTGCAGCTTTAGAGCAACTGACTGTGTGTGTGTGTGTGTGTGTGTGTGTGTGTGTGAGAGAGAGAGAGTGAGGGAGAGAGAGAGAGAGGGAGAGAGAGAGAGAGAGGGCGAGAGAGAGAGAGAGAATTATGTGTGTGTGTGCCTGTGTGCAGAGAGGCAAGTGTTTTTGTGT
This sequence comes from Coilia nasus, assembly GCA_027475355.1. Lineage (NCBI taxonomy): Eukaryota > Metazoa > Chordata > Actinopteri > Clupeiformes > Engraulidae > Coilia > Coilia nasus. Next base: position 6,687,773 of record CM050211.1, read on the forward strand.
GCATTTGCAAATGTGTTTTATTTATGAACTCCCTTTGAGTAAGGCAGAAGTTGCAGTGCATAGGCTGGTTAATTACAGTCCTTTGGCTCATAGGGGTGAGTACCACAAGGCTCTCAGTATCTTCTCCTCCCTTCCCCTTCGATCTATCGCTCCATCTTCTCTCTCTCTCTCTATCCCCCCACCCCCAGGTTTGCTGAGGCTTTTGACAGAGCTGCAGCTTTGGGACCTGCTTGTTAATCAATTAGCGATAAGTCTCTGGAATGAGTGGTGCAAAAGAGAAGGCATTTAAGCGGAGATATAAAAAGACTCAGAGAGAGAGGGCCTAATTAAGTTATCAAATCATGTGTTTGCGGGTGAGCGATGAGCCATCCGTTCCAGCTCAGTGGATCTTGCTCTTGTGATGAAGAGGAACACAAAGCAGAGAGAGAAAAGAAAGTGGGGAAAGAGACAGAGAAGAGAGAAAAGACAGAAAGAAAGAGACAGACAGACAGAGAGAGAGAGAGAGAGAGAGAGAGAGAGAGAGAGAGAGAGAGAGAGAGAGAGGTAGGGAGAGAGCAGGAGGGGAGAGAGTGGCAAAGCAAAAAGTAGTGGGTAGGTGTGTGTCTGTGTGTCTGTGTGTGTGTGCGTGCGTGTGTGTGTGTGTGTGTGTGCGTGTGTGTGCGCATGTGTGTGTGTGAGGGTGTGTGTGTGCGTGTGTGTGTGTGCACATGTGTGTGTTTATGTGTGTGTATATGTGTGTGTGTGTGTGTGTGTGTGTGTGTGCATGTGTGTTGTGGGGGGTAAGACTCAGTCAGCTGTGAAAGCCAGTGTAACCTGGATTTCCATGAGAGCTGCAGCAACAAGAAGATCAGAGGCAGAAAACTGAGTGCCCTTCTGAAGCGAGGCTAACACTCCGAGCAAGAGAGCGAGCGAGCGAGCTAGTGAGAGCATGCTCAGTCCACACATCTGAAAACTGACCCGCAGTGGCGTCTGCTTCGGCCATATGCTGCCTGCCTCAGCTGCTTTGGATACGTTTGCACTCTGGAAATGAACTGAAACCCTCCCCCCTCCAAAAAAAAAACTACTTTGCGACAAAACACACTTCAAAACAACACAAAAAGCCCCACAGCCACTCAATGAACCATCCCTGGATCCCCTCGAAAAAAAACATCCCCCCTGCACACTTCCCTTCTCCCCTTCTCCACCTCCTCCTGTGCCCCTGTCGTTGGGAGCCAATCATGCCTGCTTAGCATGTAGTCATGTGAAAAATCAATCATGTAACATGTCACTGGTTGTGCGTAAGCATGACTAACGAGCATTGTGCTGTGCTCCTGGCCGTACTGCGCCACTACCTGCGTGTTTACGGTGTGGCACATATAATGTACACTGTGCCCTGCGAAATGGGGCTACGCGTAAAAGCAACTTCTCACTGGCGAAGTGTAAATAAACAGTGCATCTATTTCTGCCTTCATGAGCCTGTAGTTAAAAATTTAAAAAAGAAGAACAGAGGATTACATGAAGGCAAAGTACGCCTACTGATGCCCTGCGTAAAAAGGATGGTCCTCAGATTTTCCGAGCCCGAGACATCTTATTAGCTGAAATGTTTGCTCACTGGATTCGACGGCTTACGAAGAAACTGGGAGAGACCGCAGGGCTGCATTTTTTCCTCCTCGAGTCACAGCTCATTACTCAGAGGTAAGTGTCCAGGGGGGCAAGTAAAGAAAGAGAGAGAGAGGAGAGAGAAAGAGAGAGAGAGAGAAAGAGAGAGCAGGGAGGAGAGGGTCAGAAGGAGAGAGAAAGAAAGAGAAACAACACCACCAAAAAAGATACAGAGGATACTTTGAAACAGAAGTAACACAGAAACTGAGTGTTTTAACACAGAAGCCTGGCAGAGACAAAAAAACTCTTCCAGATTTCTATGGCAAAAAAACAGAATACAAGTGGGATGGTGTTAGCTTTGTGTATGTGTGTGTGTGGGGGGGGGGGGTGCAAGACAGAGAGAGACAGAGAGAGAAAAAGGGGAGAGAAAGAGAAAGAAAGAAAGAAAGCAAGAAAGGCAGAAAGAAATGACTTTCCTGTCACTGAGCAGGCGGAGACTGGAGCCTGTAGTCTGGCCTCCTAGAGCTCAGGCATGGCGTAATCCTTCTCAGGAACCGCTCGGCACAGGCAGTGTCCACCCACCGTGCTGTCTGACAGTGGACCTCCGAGCAAGCCCTGGGCCAGCCAAACGCACAACCACCAGAGCCGCAACCAGCAGGATTCCCCTGACGACCCCCCCCACCACAAAGCATTCAGTCTCACCAATCACCAATCACCAATCACCATCACAGCCCCCAACTCTGGCGGCTTTTGAAAATGACAGTGTTTGGTTGCTTCCCTTGCACGCTCTGTGAACCTCCATCTAATGGACTCTATTATAAATTACTTACAAGAGAACCTCAAGAAAAACATTTTCAGTCATCCAAGATGAAAAGACTGTATTATTTTGTTCCATTTTTTTCATCTTTTTAAAACATCTCTTACACAGTAGCAGTGAGTCACTTTTGAAATTGAGAATGCCCAAATATAACTACTGTCAGTAATGTGTGTCGTCACTCACAGTAACAGTAAACAAAAATATTTTAGACGAGTAACCCATCTTGTGCTAAGCTGGGTGGTGCTACATATCTGCAATATTTGCCTGTGATGTACTGTATATTATTGGGCTTCAGCAGCACAACAAAATCAGTTCAGCTTAGTTCGGCCTAGCCAACAATGACATTATCTGAAAATAAGCATCAGCAAAATAAGCAATTTATTTTTTCCAAACTAATGTCGGAAAATGGGCTTATTTGCTACCATATGATGTTCTTCTTAAAGGAACACTCTGCTTCTTTGGGGAATCATTTACCAACTCCCCTTAGAGTTAAACAGTTGAGTTTTACCATTTTTGAATTCATTTCATTAGCATGCCACTGGTCTAATCCAATGCAATGATTCAAACTATGCTAATAGCTAAAGTGCTACTGCCAGAATCAGACACCCTACTGCCAGATCCAGAGACTGGCTGAATGGATTTAAGAACGGTAATATTCAACTGTTGAACTTTGAATGAGTTCAAAACTAGCCTATTTCCTGAAACAGTAGAGTGTTCTTTTAACAGTACATAGCAGAGAAAACTAGCTCTTTTGAGATGCAGGCTTAGCATTAAACTTGGTTAGAAAGTCTTGTGAATGTGAATCCCTTCTGGTTTTGCATAGCTGCTGTCTTGGCCATTCCCCTCCCTTCATAGTCCAGTTAGAGGGTTACCTCACTGTGTTGATTGGCTAACCTCCCCTAACGTAGGTGTGAACTGGATCTGGATTCTCATGTTGCCATGAAATGTGAATGCAAGCCAAGGCTACTGTATAGCTAGCGACACAATGACTCTGAAATCCTGGTTGAAATACTGGTTTTTAAAAAAATAAACAAAGAAAAGGTGGACTACATAATCAAAATAGAAATATAATGACGTGTATATAATGCCGTTTTCGTTTGGGCTCCAGTGTGTCGAGTCAACGGCGGGTCACACATAAAAGAGACGTTTGATCCTAGCCCTGTCTGCACTCTAAAGTATACGTTCTTACATAAATATTGACCAACTTCTGAGCTGCATGCAAATTGTTCGGATAGAGAAGAGGAAAAAAAAAGAGAGTGGTAGTCAAGCCAGAGTCAGAACATGCTGTATGCTCTTCACAGCCTTTGAACATACTTGAAAGTGTTTGCTTGACACGTAGTTAGGTCTTTTAACAAAGAGAAACCGTGTAAAGAAAAGAGTTTATTTAGTTTTTTTTTTGCTTGAGGCAAATAAGTCATTCTCTAAACAGACTACATTTATCAGCTGCACATTATAACAAACCCGCAACTTGACCCGATAGTGTCAAACCCCTGCATATATACCTACGGCTTAAGTTGTACATCACAGTCGCGACGTGTTATTAATGACCCTGTGAGAACGGCACAAAATATGTACCGAGGAACGCTATGTCGCACATCAAGCGGTCCAATGTTTGGGCGCGAGCACAGTCCTACTTGCTGACTACCTGACAAAGTATGCAGTGTAAATAAACCCGGGGAAGGATAGTGCCAACTTCAGTACAACGGGGGTCTTATGCGGGGAATGTTCATAAGCAACACTCTGTGAGGAGCCCATGCAGAGGGGGGTGGTGTGTATGTGTGTGTGTGTGTGTGTGTGTGTGTGTTGGGGGCGACGGTGGGGGGAGGGGGGTTGGAGAAGTTCCCCCTGTATGGTGCTTCTCTCGCTGGGCTAGGAACTGCTTTCATCAGGCTCTCAAACAAACACACGCACACACTGCACATTTGGTTCTGATCAGAAAAGGTTGCGACCTATAGACGGTTTATTTGGACCATTGCACCAAAATAATCCCAGGTCTAAGCTTTCCCCTGCCATTGGACATTCTTTCTTTTGTCAAAGTCCCACAAAAAATGGAACGTGTAAATAACGCACTTGTTATGACTAGTGGGAGGGGGGACACAGGGTGCACATGTTCTGCCGCTGATGATACCTGACCTTTTATCAAACAAAAGCAGACGTTCTCCCAGTCACGACTTTTTGAAGCTCTCTGGAAATGTACTTTTTCAGGGCGAGTGCGATCATTATGCGAGGTCTCTCTCAGGAGGAGCTCTAGAATTCCGGTGTCGTGGTTCTGGCTGGAGAGAGGGGGAAAGCCGGAGGTTGAGGACAAGACACCGTGGCTTTTCCACACCCCATACATGCATACCTCTAGGCAACAAATGTAGCCAAACATGTGGTTCTTGTTTTAGTAGCTTCACCCAAGTGATGTTTCTTTGAAAATATTAATTATGTTACCGGCACCATGTCTGTCTGCTTTAACATAAAAAAAAAAGAAAAGGAAAAGAAAGAAATAAAGCGCAGGCACTATGAAAAGCATATTATTTTAAGAGAGGAGAGGACGGAGCCAAGGCTGCTCTTCATTTTCACGATATAGCAAATCCCGGGTGGCTGCAGTCACTTGCAAAACAAATGGATGTTCCACTTGGTTGGCTGGTCTTATTTGGAAAAGAAAAAAGCCAATTCGGGGTATTCCTTAGCATTGGTCTGGGGAGGGAGTGAGAGAAACAGAGAGGGGGAGAGAGGGGGAGAGAGAAGGAGGAGGAGGAGGAGGAGGAGAGAGAGAGAGAGAGAGAGAGAATAAGAGAGACAGAGTGAGTTACACAGAGAAAGACCAGAAAGTAAAAAAGAGAGAGAAAGAGAGGAAGAGAGAATGAGAGAGAGAAAAAAGAGAGAACGAGGGAGAGAAATAGAGAGAGATGGAGAGAGAGAAAGAGAGAATGAGAAAGAGAAAAAAAGAGTGAACGAGGGAGAGAACTAGAGAGAGATAGAGAGAGAGAAAGAGAGAATGAGAAAGAGAAAAAAGAGAACGAGGGAGAGAACTAGAGAGAGAGAAAGAGAGAGAGCACAGAGCGCTGCCGCTGGGCCGCTGTGCACAGCACAAACTCCCGCTCATCAGATAGGGCCCTTGTTGGGATGTGCCGGGGGACAGCTGGGAGACGGCTTGTGTTTCTCTGGCTCCAAGTCAAGGAATTCAGGAGCAGATCACGGACGAACGTAGGGTGGAGAGACCGAGAGGAGAGGAGAAGAGAAGAGTGCTGCTACGGGCTTTCTCTAGACGCCCCTCCTCCTCTTTCTCCCCCTCCTCCCCCTCTTCCTCCATCTTCCCCTCCTCCTCCATCTCATCCTTGTCTTTCCGTTCCTCTCAGGACAACTTCATGAGCCACACACTGCTCTAAGCTTCAGCTAAACTTCTTGAAAGTGCTATAAGGACTATTATTGTATGAGGGTTGCAACATTATTAAAACACAACAGAAAAGGCCTTGTGCAAGCTTTGCTCTGCCTGGAAGCCACATCCGGGCATTTTAGCATGCCTTTGCTTTGCAGCGAGACGGCAGCTGCTGGCCTGATATAGCCTGGCTGAAGAGGAGTCAACTGTTAAAATCAGCATTATTCTCCCAGGCACTGTTCTGTGAGCTATATCCCCTGCTCTGCTCGTCTTACAGTTTCATGCTCTCTCTCTCTCTCTCTCTCTCTCTCTTTCTCTTCCTCTATCCTTTCTCTCACACTCACTCGCTCTCTTTTCCTCTACTCTTCTGTCAGTCTTTTGTCTAACTGTCAGCCATCCATCCTCTAGCCTGTCAGCCTCCTGTCATACCTAATGAAGACTTGGCAGAGGAATGGTGTTTGTTCCAGACACCTCACACTAACATAGCAATACACCACACACAAACAGAAACGCACACACAAGCACACACACAGAAATACACACACACACACACAAACACACTCATACACTCACACTCGAAAAAAACAGCTTGTAATGTTTGGCCTGTTTTTCAGGGACACTTCTGCTGTCACAGAACAAAAGCACGGTGCATAAATCAGAACAGATGTGTCCCCACATCGTCGGCTGGTTTCATAAGAGGGGGATTTGTGCCGCGCTGAATGTGATGACATTAGCACTCTTCGCGGCCTAGTTTTCACTTTATCTACATCAGAGCTTCAGGTGGCTGATGGATGAGACAGATTCTTCAGCTATGAAGTCTCATATTTTCCTCTTTCTCTCTCTCTCTCTCTCTTTCTTTCTCACTCACTCCCCCTCTCTCTTTCATAATCTTATCCTAGATAATAGCCTGCCCAGACAGACCTGGACACGACTGATGGTAAAAGATATGAACCAAAAAGAAAGTAAAAAATGATTATGTGAATCTAGGATAGAATAACAGTGACCCTAAGGTTGAGAAATTACAGCCACACTATCAGAAAAAGCTATTTTAATGGGTTTTTAAGCCTTCCTTGAAGGTTCGTCTTTAAACCGGAAGACATGAATGGAAAATCTATTGAGAATAAAAACCAGGCAAAGACATCAGCAGACCAGGAAAGAAGGCAGAAGAAAGGTAATGTCATAAGAGGAGTGAGTGGGAGAGCAAGGCAAAATCACAGAGGGCAGAGAATCAGAGAAAGAAAGCAAAACAGAGTGAGAGAGAGAATGAGAGAAACAGACAGAAGAAAAGGACAGCAAGAGAGAAAAAGAGAGAACAAGAGAAACAGCAACAGGGACAAAGGCAAAGAAGGAGAGAATGAAAGAAAAAGTGAGAGAACACAAAAGATAGAAACAGAGAGAGAACAGGAGGGAGAGAAAGAGAGACAGAGAGAAAGAGACAAAGAGGGTGAAAGAGAGAGACAGACAACGAGAGAGAGAGAAAGCGAAAGAGAGAGAGAGAGACAGAGAGAGAGACAGAGAGAGAGAGAGAGAGAGAGAGAGAGAGAGAGAGAGAGAGAGAGAGAGAGAGAGAGAATGCAAGCCCCCGAAGCTCCACAAAGAAACAGTTGTCAGGCTGCCAGCTCGGTGCGTAATCTGATGCCGGTTGCAGATGTGGGGAGGTTTATTTAACATGGCCTACCTTGTCCAACAGGGCTCACGCTAGGGTTCTGCCCCTACCAGTCTGTCCCCACTCTGGAGCAGCCCCCCCTCCAGCCTCCCCTGCACCCCCACTCCCACCACCACGAGCACCCCTGCAGTGATAAACGGCCAACCTGCTGCCCGCTGTCGTTTCATCTCTGACCCCCCCCAACCCCCCCAACACCCCCGACGCTTTTGAGCGGCACGCCTGTTGTCTCATGGACGCCAGTGAAGACAGGTAGGACACTAACGGGCCTGCGGACCTCCCTCTTCAAGCAGGTCATCCGCTGAACCTCACTTCAAAGGAGCTTTGACATCTCGCTTTCTTTTCCTCTCCTCTCCTCTCCCCTCTCCCTCTCCGCACTCCGCCTTCTCATGGTCTTAGCCATCAACAGGCACCCTTGTAATCTCTAATGTGACATACAGTTGATCCTGGGCAGAGTAAACAATGCTGACAGTAAATTGGGATTTATTAAAACATTCGATAACAAGGTCAGAGTCGGGAGAGCGGGCAGCCAAGTCTTAATGAGAACCTGAGGAGAACCCTGCGGTTCGCTCCCAGGGCCTGGCTTTGCATTATTTTATTAGTCCACAATGGCTCATTGTCCAAACGGGATGGACAAGGAGTTAAACAGTGCTCTTGAGTTACACAGCATTTTAATTTCCTGGACAATCCCTCATTTCAATTGAATCGCTTTCTCTTTTGCTGGGGCCAAGAAGAAGGGAAGTGATCCCTCTAAACCTTGTAACGAACACTCACTCTTGAGGATATTCTCGAAACACATGTACGTATCAATCACACCGATTTGGGCTGAACACGCCCACAGAGCCTGAGGGAGAATGAGAAACTAAGAGCTTGTGTTCAAAGAGAAAGCGCTAAACCTGAGGGGAAGTCTAAAAGCTGAGGATGCAGGTAGTCGGACTACACAGTGCAGTGAGGGCCTGACAAAATGGCAACAGTGGTCAGAAGGTTAGGGCATTGTTGCTGAGTCCTTGACATTGACTTTGGGTTTTTTAGCTCTCAGCTTTCGGTTGGTGGTCTTGACCTTCGTTTTCAAGAACAGGAATTATTTTTCCCTGCCTTAGCACTATCAGGTGTCGTGATCAAGAGGAATTTGTTAGCACAACTTGCCCCCACCACAGAATGAAACATACAACCAGTGACCCTCTGGGCAGGGGCAAAACTGAACTAGAGAGGCATAAAATGGAGTGTATCTGTAAAAAACACATAATTCAAAACACAGGCAGAAAGGAAAACTACATTCCTCCCTGACACAAATCGTATGTGTATGAACAGATTGCATAACCATGACAATTGTACCAATGGCTTATGTTCAGAGAGAGAGAGTTCTCTGATTCATAATACAGGCATTTTTCCCTTTCCAAATGCTGATGTCATCCCATAAATGTCAACTTTGTCAGAGATCGTCCCTGATTAACCAGTGACACACAGCTTAGCAAATGAAAAACAAACTGATTGAATGTTTTGCTTGGCTACATTTTAGTCCTCTACTGAAAAGAAAGAACTTGGTTCATTATCCCATTTGATTACAAGCTAAAATGGGGCAGCCATTTCCTGGATTTAAGAAGTGCCACAGCATGATAGATGGAGGGTTGGTGTCTGTGGGGAGAAGGACGGGGGTGTGGTTAGAGTAGTGTGGGGGGGGGTTAGGGGGCTTACATCTGTTTCTGCCTCTGCAACTGGGCCCATCTTCTGACTCCATTCCCTAGAATCAACTCGCGCTCTCTTTCTCTCACTCCCTGAATAAAATAGGAAGTCTTGAATCTGACAGAGAGAGTAAATCTTGAAAGGGAACATCTTTCTCAAGGGATCAGGCGAAGGGCACAAACGGACCGGCGCCGACAAAAAAAACTCGGCCACGGAACAATGTTTCTCTATTTGCACATATTAGCATCAGAATTGGGCCCAGCGGTGGCTGGTTCCACTTTGTTGGTGGTGTGAAAGGGACGCTTATTCACAGAGGCCTGCAAGACAGCGTGGTTAGGGAGAGAGGGAGCGGTAGGAACCCCAAAGCAAGGCATGTTGGGAGGATTAGCGAGCAAGGGCTGGGGTGCGTGGTGGGGGTTAGGAGAGAAGCCGACAATGGAGGCCAGAGCCCTGAGCTAAAGTCCTGAGTCATCCTCGCCCTTCAGCCTACCCATGTGTCCTTTGTGCTACCCCACTGCATCCTGGGATAGCCTCTTCAGCTCAGGATGACCAAGGACTTTGTTAGTCACTTCCCCTCCTCAGAAACTGCCATTCCCTAAAATACACAAAATGATTTCACACTGAGAGTTCAAGGATGCTCCTTGGGAACGGGACTACACACAATCTGGGCTGCTGTCAGCTCCAATGGGACAGCCATGATTCTATAAATGACACCCACAGATATTGACCATATGTTCTTAAACCACCAGGCGCCGTGCATGAGTGCCACTTCAATACGCATTAGCCATGATCAGTCGATTTTTGAGAGTTTTCCATTTTGTTGGGAAGGAGAGCCATGAATGTGGCCTTGTGCCACGGTCTTTATGAAAGGAAATGAGACTGCTGTGCTGGATGTCTGGGGAGGGACTTTAATGCGCGATCATGAAATGGCTGTTGAAATATTGTACTAACTTTGGTTTAAATTACAGTAGGGCCATTTCAGAATATACATTTACAAGATTGCTGGAGCTGCAACACCACCTCCAAAAAGTGTCTGTAAGTGTCTCTAAGTATTAATGTTTGAAAATATGTTCATGTATCACCATAAAACTGGACAGCATCATAAAAGATCTGGACTCCCTACTGCCATACTTGAGGATAATACTGTGTGTTGGCCACATGTGCTATACCCAAGTCCAAATTTCCCATAAAACCGTGATCATTTTCTCATAAAGTGCTGACACTAAAGCTGCCCACCTCCTGTCCAGTGGTGTTAGCACCATGTTTCCAGAGTGCAGGAGTGAGTGTTCACAGCCCCTGTGCCATAATTGATTTCACTCTATGGCGCATTTCTCTAATCGCCAGTTTTTGGCTGGAACACATTTCACACAACACTCAGATGAGGGAGTCCAACACGTTGAGATTCAGACTCGTTCTTTGCTGTTTCTTCCACCCTCTCTCTCTCTCTCGCTCTCTCTCTCTCTTTCTCTGGTGGTGGGCATCAATCACGCTGCACTGAGATGTGTGTGCGTGGGGGGTTCCAGAAGACAGTCCTCTGCCAAGCCTTGGCCCAGCTGTAGGCCCTCCAAAGTGGGCAGTGATTAACGCACACCTAGGGCCTGGACGCATTACCAGAGAGGAACCGGGAGGAAACGACAGGGCCATTACCCCACAGCCAAGAGCCCGCTAATCAACCTATTAGTGTTTAATTGAAGGGAGTTAATTAGGGAGGTTGAGGCCCTGCCCTGAGGGGGGTCCATGTGTGGTGTGTGTGTGTGTGTGCACATGTGGTGTGTGTGTAGTTGGTGTGTGTGTGTGTGAGTGTGTGTATTTGGTGTGTGTGTGTGTATTTGGTATGTGTGTGTGTGTGTGCACATGTGGTGTGTGTATATTGTGTGTGAGTGTGTCTGGTGGCGTAGGGAGTTGGGAGACTGACCGGTGGAGCAGCTGGCCGAGCAACCTGAGACTATTGTTACTGATATGTTTACGCACAGCCTGTGATTGATTGGTGAGACAATTAGCCGTAATTATACCTGCCTATTTCGCCCTCCTAAAACCTTTTAGGGCCCATAAATTAGCAGAATGAGCTCTATAAATAAAGCTTGGCTAAACAGCCCCAAGTGTGTGTGTGTGTGTGTGTGTGTGTGTGAGAGAGTGTGTGTGTGTGTCTGTATATATTTATGTGTGTGGCAGATTGAGACCAGAGGAGATGCATTTACAGTAGCACAGACAGTGTGACTCCACGAACGAAAATCATCATTACAGAACTTTCCTGGAGGTTTTGCACAGCCCCCGATTGTTTGTGTGTCTGGATGTCTTTAAGAGATGAGTTTTAATGTGACTGCAGTTGCTGAGGCATGGCCACACCACTCATTTAACAGCTAAAACATTCCTCCTGAAGTTTTTTTTCTTTGTTTTTTTTTTTTTTTAACCTCCTCCTTCTCTTTCATTCTGTCTTTTTTCTAAAGGCGCACGGACAAACTGGAACACAAAGCTGTGCTTGTCTGCGCTCCCCAGTGAGCGCTCTTCACTCGGTGGCCACAAAGCTGGCCATTCTGTGCTGCCTGTGCGCAGCAACGCTAACCTCCTGAAGCTGATTACGGCTCCTTTAAGGGGTCTCCTCTGGGTTTAATGTCCTGCGCCGCGCTAGCCAAAGAGCACAGGAATGTAAGAAGGCCCCTCAGCTGAGGGCTACAGGACATGCTGTGAAGTAAAGCTCTCGCTCAGCTCGGCTCAGCTCGGCTCGGCTCGGCTCGACTCGCCCCTCCTTCCCCACTATCTCTCTATCGCTCTTTCTCTTTCTCTCCACACTTTACCTCCCTCCGTTTTGCCCTCTCATCTGTCCAACCCGGTCTCAAGCCCCCCCCCCCCCCCCCTCTTTTTTTCTCTCCTCTCCTCTCTATTAGGTTTTCACTCTGGCCCTCTCGTTTCTCACTGTAGGCATCGGTGTGGATCTCCTGAGGAACCTGGACGAGGCGACTGCTCAGGGGCCCAAATCCAATAAAGCCCATCACAAAGGCCTGCCTTTCTGCCTGCGGGATGCCAAACAACATGTGATCCCCCTCAGGGGGGGAAATAACCAGCATCTCTCTTCTCCCCCCAACGCCTGGGCCAATCAGGGCCGGGGACCATGTGACACATGCACCGCCGAAGATGCCATGTGCTGTGTGACAACTTATTAGCAGCAGTGGGGGGAGTGTGGTGTGTGTGTGTGTGTGTGTGTGTGTGTGTGTGTGTGTGCGCGTGTCTGTCTGTCTGTCTGTGTGTGTAGAGGGGTCCTACTTGGAGGTGACCCGGCTTTGTGGCCCCTGCATAAGCCAAGACAGAGGGGCCCCCTCGAGTTCTGGAATGCCTGAGTGGGTCCTAAAGGCTTGTGGAGTGCACTTTTAAAACACCCATTCACGCCGTAATTGCTTAATTAGCTGGATTAGGCTTTAATTGGCTTGTCCAAATCAATAACTCAGACAAAAAAGGGCTGCCCACTTAACAATAAGGAGATTGAGTTGTTATCTCCACATGCTTCCTATGCCCTTAATGAGGCACTTTTTTGTGGTGAAGACATGGGGAAATGGATTTCACTCAAGGGAGGTGTTCTTAATGCATTTCTTTTCACACTGTCTGAATAGAGGCTTAAAACTCTGGGCTTATTTCTGTTTTTTTTTTCTGTGAGGGCCCCAGTTATGCCTTAAAATGCTGAGCCTGCTACAGCTGGCTCGCTGTTAAAGAGGAGATTTGTTTAGCTACAAAGGGTTAATTCCCCAGATCAGTAGCGCTCACAAGCTGAGAGCAGCAAGGATAGCCCGTGCATAAATACTGTACCGCCGCAAGACTCCTGACTGCCGATGCTGAATGTATGGCCACACACGCTCACTCAGCCACACACACCCACACACACACAAACACACACACACACAGAAACACTGAGACATACACAGACACTCACACACACACACAGGCGCACATGAACACATACACACAGACACCCACACTCTCCCACTAAAACACACACACACTTCCTGGCCATAAATGGGCACGAGAAGCAAAACATGTATGCCATTTTCCTACTGGTTAAAGCTGTGCAGCTGGCATGGCCTTGCGCAGGGAGCAGGAGGAATGCTAACACCCCTGAAGTAGAGAAGAACGGAGTCTCATCCACATACACACATTACAGTTACACCCCCCACCCCACCTACCACCCACCCAAGCCAGGCCTGACCCCTCCCCCAACATATCACCCTACCACCCCCCCCACCCCCCGTCACGATTTAGTGCCGGGTCTGGCAGCAAGTCGTCACTAAAATAACTCGGGGGAAGGGATATGGTGTTAAGTGTTGCATCGTGGGTAACCCCTGGGCCCTGCGGTCATGGGAAGATAGGGAGACTCTTCTGAGAACTCTGCCAATTTGATCTAAATCTTGGCAAAAATGTGTTCATTTTTCAGTCCAAACAAAAAAAAATGCCTTCTAGAAAGATTTGCTATTGGGTTTTTGGTGTGTCCCTCTTTTAAAAGTGCCTTTTAGCTTGTTTAAAATGACTCGGTTCACCACAAGACAACATTGGATTTGGCAGTTGGCTTGTAAGCTCCTTGACAATAATATGGCACGTCCACCCCACCGACCCTGTCCCTCCTCCCACCTCATCAAAGGCTTCCTTCTCCTCCACACAGGACCTTATTCTCCACGGAGACGCTCCGAGTTCTTTGAAGCCGTTGTTGCTCACCCTCTGTGACCTGACAGTGTTTGCACAGTTTTGACACGGTGGCATTTACAATGGCGGCCTATGTGTCTCTAAGCGCCACTTGCCCGTTTTTGCACTTGAGTGGCCTTAAGACCGACCAGGGCTCCCACCGAGAGGTCACGACACACATCACTCCCCTGTGACAGGGCTCATCGTGAGACCACTGTAACATGGGAAAGAGGGCAGCGATGACTTGCAGGTTTTTGTACACAAGCTTTATAGTTTCTGTTCTGTACATAACCTTAGAGTTTCTGTCTTGTACATAAACTCATGGTTTCTGTCCGGTATACCTTGTAGTTATATATATAGCTATAATTAATAGTATTGTAGTTTCTGTTCCATACATAAAAGTATAGTTTTTTTTCCTGTCCTGAAACTTCATAGTTTCTGTCCTGTACACAACTGTAAAGTTTATGTACTGTACCTAGTCCTACGGCTTCTGTTCCATACACAACAGTATAGTAAGTGTATGTACCCTATACAACCTTATAGTTTTTGTTTATGTACACAAGCTCAAAGTTTCTGTCCTGAACACAACCTTATAGGTTCTGTCCTGTACATAATATTATAGTTTCTGTCTTATACATAATCTTATAGTTTTTCTCCTGTACATAATCTTATAGTTTCTGTTCTGTACACAACCTTATACTGTACTTCTTGTCCTGTACACAACCTTATAACTTCTGTCCTGTACATAAACATACAGGATCTGTCCTTCTCACTTATAAATGTGTTAGACTACACACAAACACCCACAAACACACTTGAGGATTAAGATATATACTCAAAAATGGGATGGAGAAAAAAAGCACAGTATTAACATTAAATAAGATTTGTGTGGTGAAAGGTGAGCACTTGTATATATTTCAACATTTAGGTACTCAAACAGAGGTCATATTTTTACATGTTGACGTAATCTTAAAATCATATACACTTAAACACATCCTAAAGCTGCCTAATCTTTGGACATGCCAGAAAAAACAGCATGAGACAGAGTAAAAAAAATAGAAAAATAAATTCCAGGTCTGAAGATAAGGCCGTAGCACAGACGTGCTTTTTCCAGAGCGCTGACTCTTCAGTGTAGTCCACTCAACTCAAACAAACTTATGAAATCATTTTTCTCACAAACATGGCGACCGTGGTCCTCTCGCTGTGTGGAGAAGAAGAGAAAGCAAACATGGCTTCAGGTCTGCTTTTACACCGCTGACCCCACACCCCCCCCCACCCTTCAAGGAGCAAATCTCCACACTGGACAAGGAGCCATTCATGGTCCGATTGGAGCTAAACGAGGCCTTCCAGCATCACAAAACCCGCACTCAAGCGCTGCGCTGCTGTGGATGGCATGCCTCGGGACCTGTGCATGAGCGTCGTTTGCTTACACGTAACCTTTCTGTAGCCAACACTGTCTAAAGAGGCCTCTTCTTTTGAACGCGCTGGGCTGTCACTTTGCTGAGAAATGGTCTCGGGCGCTTACGGAAAAGCAGTGGCCTATTCTTCTCTTCCACCCTTCCTCTCTCACTCCCTGCCTCCCTCCCTCCCTCCTTCTTTTTGCTCTCTCTGGTCCCCAACGCTCTTCTATCTGCCTTTATGTAAGCCCATTCATATAGCCCAGAGCAACTGCAACAAGACACAGGGACTCAACCGTGAATGGCAGCTCCCATAATCTGATTTTATTTATATCAGACAAGGCCTGAGATGATGCAGCTGTTATGCACAACTGTACTGCGGCCCTGCGTGCTCACACGCCGTTGCTGAGGAGACAAGATGTAGAGAGAGAGAGAGAGAGAGAGAGAGAGAGAGAGAGAGAGATAGAGAGAGAAAGAGAGAGTGAGAGTGAGAGTAAGAGGGAGAAAGAGAAATCCGACCGAGCTCAAAAGCCGAACTCAAAACACATTTATGGAAGAGAATTTAATCCATCTGGCTGAGGAATTTCCACAACCTCTGGTAACGCTTGACATGAAAAAAGAAAAGAGACACAAAAGTACATCATGAATGGTGACACCATCAAGCTATTAAAAATTGTGAAACTGGCTTAATTCCCCCCTCTCAAATTCCTGAACATAAACCTATGGAAAAATAAAGCTGTAGCATTCCCTTGACTTTACTCCTCTGGCTTGCACCCTGCACTGCCACAATGTAAAGGCACGCAGGAAGAACAAAGATATGCACCAGACCCTATGGGTCATGTCACTGAAAACATACATCTCAGTAGCGCACACTGAGTTACACGACAAGCACAGACATGCAAAGTAAAATTGACAAGCTGCCATCTGACATCCTAAATAAGATTTACAGGCAACAAAAAAAAAGAAATAAATAAAAAATACGATCCCTCCCGGGTTGACTCTGAAAGCAAGATGCAGAGCACACGGGTTACATGCAGATCCTCTTCTCCTCTCGGGGGGAGTTTGGGGGGGGGGGGGGGCAAGAAAGTGCTGACGGGGCGAACGGAAGAGGAGAGGGGGAAAGAGTGCGCCAGGTCCTGAAGGACTCCGGTGGCACAGATTTCACAAATGCACGCTCCAGCTGTGCAGCTCTCCCTCTCTCCCCCCGTGGCAGGGGGTGAAGCAGAGGGAGGAGGAGGAGGAGGAGGAGGAGGAGGAGGAGGAGGAGGAGGAGGAGGAGGAAGAGGATGAAGCCAGGGGCTGTTGGTTTAGCTACATGCCACTGAGACTCTGTAGACTGTAGAGCTACCAGCAGCCACCCTCCCACACACACACACACACGCACACACACGCACACACACGCACGCATACATACACATACCACCCCTGAAGCTTGTTCCATTCTCAACTCCGGCCCCCCTCATTCCTGCCTTCTGTGCCTGCACACTCCCCACCCACACAGACACACACCCACACACACCCACTTGATTAAATTTCCACACAAAATCATTTCTCAAGCCTGGTAATTAGACTTGTGTATACGCTGCCACCCAGGGCGCAGTCACCGAGTGCAGCGCGCTCTGAACCTGGAGCTCGCGATTCTTTACCCTCGTCACCGCTGCTCGCGGAGTGTAAGCCAACACCTCTGTCATCATCACCACACAACCCGCGTCGATGGTAATTACGTCTTCATACACGTAACACGATGCTGCTCAACGTCTCACCTTCAGGGTGGGCGCTGGTGGGGTGGGGGGCGGCCACTTTGGAGGGCACGGCTACACTATTATGCTTGCCAGTTTATCATCGTCACATCTTAAGGACTCTTCACTTTGTCAGATTTATTTGTTTTGCCCCCGTGGGGCACTTAGTAGGGCTCTTTCAGGATGCGCCCTGGACCTCTCAGCAGATGATGCACTGTATTGTTTGCCATTCTTGATGCACTTGTGGTCACTTTTCTTTGTTGATGCAAAAAAAAAGTCAATGGAAAAAAGTGAATCTGATCCCCACTTCTGACTACTAAACAACAGCCACCGTCTCAAATAACCTACAGCACCACTACTTCTACCTGCCCCCCCATCCACCAAACACACACACACACACACACACACACACACACACACACACACACACACACACACACACACACACACACACACACACACACACACTATACAGACACACACACACTGCATGTGCACACACACACACACACATACACACACACACACACACAGTCTTTTTCCAGCAGTTATATCCCTCCTACTTCTTTTTTGGCCGAGTCACCCTGACATATGCTTCCAGCCGTGAGCACGTGAGCTAATCTGGAGCCCCGCACATCCCACCAGCAAGGCCACTCAGCAGGGGCCACTCAGCAGGGGCCCCAGCGCTCCGCAAGTCGCCAGGCGCCAAATGAATGGCCTGTCGGAATTGCCAGCTCAATCTGCCCATTGTCAGGGCTCTGCTCGTGATATATCTGACCGAACAGGGGGGCTTTCAACCACTTGTTATGGCTGCTTGATGGAGCTGCCTTGTAAAAAAAAAGGTAGTCCCTCTTTTTCTGGCTTCTTGAATGTCATGCTTTACGACTTTGCACTGACCACAAATATACCGACAGCATATGGGATATGAGCGCTCTATGGATTAAAGTATAGATTTACATATGGAAAGACTGGCCAAATAGACGTCATCACGCATTCATAAACCTGTTCTCAACTATATGAGAAATCAGCAATTTCAAAGTGAGGTTGAGGACAAGGACATTTTATTCCCAGATACATCAGATTTGTCTGCAAATATTTACATTACCTTAATAAAACCATTATGAAGTGTGGGACCACCAACTTACAGCATATAATAACACATAGATCATGCGTAATGTCTGCAGTCAATGAGGCCATTGTGGGCTTTTCCACTTTGCACCAACTATAAAGGCGACCTTTGTGAAGTCTCCTTCTAAAGCACCTCCTTAGGCTGACCTCCAGAAACATATGGCCTTTTCACAGACCTGATTCTGTCTGAAGGCACAGAAGGGCTGCCCAAAAGACTGCCCAAATGCTGGTGGACATTTGTGTCAGTTGGCTTGTAGGTTACAGGCGCTAGTCCACATGGAGACAGGGACTGCTGTTTTCCCAAACTGCTGAAATGTCATGTTTTTTATGTCAACCTGACCAAACGAATTACAGGACCTACATCAAGCTCTGACCAAGGAAGTAACCAAGGATATTTGCAATTACCATAACATCACTTCTACGTCAGGCTAAAGGCAATGGAATCACAAACAACTGCCTAAGAATAGATGGCTGCAGACCTGCTGCATAGGTTATTTGCACTGGCGGCTCATACTGCATCATACATATTTAGAGTTTTGTTTTCATTTTGCTAAGGAACAGAAAGAAATGCAAATAACATGCAAATAACAAGAATTGCAAAATAACGTGGCTCTGTGTTTCCAGTTTAGCACTAAATAAACAGTCATGTACAGTACCTCCATTATGCGGTCGTGGATCTGAAGTCCTCCGTCTTTGTCTGCTGCTCCATTCTCAACGATCTTTGACACAAAGATGCCTTCATTGGAAGTCCCAGCCTCATTTTCCTGAAAACAAGCAGTCATTAACCTCAACTGCAACTTGAAGGCAAAAAAAAATGATAAGTTGTATTACAAGAATAAAAGCATGCATACATAAAACAAGACCTGAGGAAATTATCCAAGCAACTTCACAAACAACATTTTTTGTCAGATGTGTCTTACAATGCAAGCGCATCCCCTCAGTTAGTAGTCGGCCTTAGAAGCTCGACCTGTGTGCTGCCGGGCAGCCTCCAAAAATGCCACAGAGGCTGGCAGGATGAGGCTGAAGTACATTAAACAAGGTTTAATGAGGAGCTACGCACAGGCCTCGCTGCCAGAGTGGCGTGCCAGCTGAAACTCTTCCCAGACACATCAGAGTGACACTGCCTCTTAGGGAAGGGGCCAAGCATTTTGCTGCCCGGGTCACACTGTGCCTGAAAAGACCTGCAGGAAGTTGCTGGAGTCGACCTCAACACTGTCAGGGAAAGGCCAAAGTCAGGCCTCCAGCAGGATCAGCAGCAGCAGCAGCAGCAGCCCCCATCGCATGTCAGCCGCCCCTTCCCCACCCCGCATGCGACAACTTCAGACCTATAAAATCCCCCGACTTAAGTCTTGTGACACTGTTAACATTTAATTGGAATCCTTGAGAAACCACTGAAGTCAAGCTGTGAATGCTTTAATTAATTGGCTTAGTGGTACAGCACCCCCAGCCTTCCTTGCTTCAGCGACAACATCAGAATACAGGTGTTCATCTGGAGCACAATGTGACATGAGAAGTGAGATGAAGTGACATGCCCTTACACTAAATCAACCCATCAACCCCTACTCTAAACTTTCCTAAAACCCACCAGCATTCACAGCACAAGTTGCAGAACATGAACTTAATTTGTCAACCACAGCAGAGGTTTCTTCAGCTGGATTGCAGCCACATTAGGCTATATGGACCCTTCATTGTCAATAAAACCAGCCAAATGCTCCCTGCCAGGTTTCATGCAAAGGAGCAGAAGAACTGGAAAGACTTGGCTTTTTGCATGGTCAAGGTGCAGAAATCTGCCTCGATTTTGTGATTTTTTTTTTTGTCTTTTTTTCTGTGGTTTTTTACGGCTTCCTGTAGACCTGCTCCTGATGCAATAATCCGGCGCAGTAAAGTGCGTCATTGATGCTATTTAAAATAAACTGCAGAGAAACAGCCCTTGTCGTGTTCGGTACACACATTCCTGGTGATACGGATACTGTGCGTGCCACCTCCGAGGAGTCTTACATACATCCTCACGAGGGTTACCATGTATGGAGGCCATTTTGTGAGCTAACCCTCACGCACAGGAGCAAGGTCTGACACATTAGCACTGACCATGCCATTCTTTCCGACTGCCGGCCACCGAAACGTGCACCCGGAGAGAGCCAAAGAGATTAGCCCCAGTCAGAGGGTGGAACGAGCTACTGTTCAAAACAAACCCCGTCCATGACAACAGTTGGGTACTGTGGTCGGTGTTATAATCCTGACTTTAACACCCATAAAAAGTAATTAGGCTTCTGTAAAAAACAGATATAACATGAACCTACCGCACATGGGCGTCCTCCCACTATGTTGAACCCCAACGATCCAGACTCCCGATGGAGGACAATTGTGACACTTTTGGACTCTCCACCCTAAATAAAAAAATAAAAAAATAGAAAATGTTTTGATTATTAACTGCTTCCACTTTGTTAATAACTCACTTTAAAACCACATCCACTTCAGTTACAAAAGCTGTCTGTTTGGCAAACAGGCAATGTCATTCAAGTGTACAGTGACAGCAATGGCAAACATCTCAGAAACAAAAGTGAATAGACAAGGCAAGGTGTAGAATTCAGCAAACCCATACCAACTGGCATGGCCGACAGATGAACAAAGAAGCACCTGTTCAACACAAGCACACACTTGACATTCTGCCCAGCCAATCTACACGATTCTTTACGGCTTAAGTGGCCTTCAGCCAAAGAGCTGTCGAGTGACCGGCAGCTTTAAGGGTTAAGGCTCTGTGCCTCCTTGGCAAATGTGTATTAATACACCGGGCCGTAAACCGGCCTCTCAACACTGGGATGAGAGCAGAGACGCTCGGCTTCTGGCAGTCAGCTCCTAACCCTGGCAACATAATTTCGGCAGGCATGTTAGCTTGCGCTACAGAATACAGCGTCTATTTATATAAGACAGATATTTATGGCATGTACAGTGTCCCTGTCAACCACCCAGACTTTAAGGGGACAGGGAACACATCCACTCCGCCACTGGGGAATGTATGCTACGACACTGTAATGAGGGACAAGCCCCATGTCTCCATAAATGAAGACTCTACAGGGCTTTTGACACCACTTACCCAGTGGCTGGCCATCTCCACTGATTAATCATAGACTCCTGTAACATTGTTGGTCCCTGGAAGCAGCTATAGGGAGGACTGGTCTTCATTCTATTGAATTTAAATTACTGTTTGTAATAAAATGCAGCACATTAGAAATGTTCTCCGGGTGCCGGATTACTGGCAGGCCACTGCTCTGTGCGTGGGTGTGTGTGCTCTGAGTGTGGGACAGCTCACACCTCCAATGTGTGTGTATGTGTGTGCACGACCCCAGATGGTTTAGATGCATAAGACAATGCAGACTGTTATGATCCCCCAAGGATAATAATAAATAGTTAACACATTTCGAAAAGCACAATCTGGCACCAAGGGGACAGTAGCCGTCTGTTGGTGAGAGAGAGGTAGGAGTCACGGCGTGTCTGGAGCAAACAAGCCAGGGTTAAGTAGCGGCCAGCTCTGTTTGGCTGGGGCTGGGTAAACACGGGGGGAGCACGAGAAAGCAGATGAGCTTGATCCCCAGCCGTCACACTTGCCCATCGGCTAGGTGCCCATCCATCCGTGGCCAACCCAGCCCCATCCCCAGCCCCCCTCCTTGCCCAGCCTAGCCCAGCCTAGCCCAGCCCAGCCTGCACACTAGGGACACGGGCCTGATCACCTGAGTGATGGGCCATTTGATGGGAGAAACGAGAGCAATAGCGTGCGCACTGGGAGGCCCCCCAGCAACCCTGACCTAGACGCACTGGGGCAGGCAACCGAGAGAGCCAGCCAGACGGCTCCAACCCCCCCCCCCCCCCCCCCCCCCCCCCACCCTCACCATCCCCACCCCCTTGTCCTCCAGCAGCTCTAGACTTTACCTGTCAGGTAAAGTCAGGAGGTTACCTGTCAGAAGTTGTATACACCACTGTCTCATGCCCATTCGTGTTGGCAGGGGGGTGAGAAGCCAACATGTCAGGCTGAATATGAGCAGGCGGATACAACGCCAGCAGACGAAAGGCCACTTCAATGGGGCCTGGCACCTCGGACAAGGTCAAAATCTGGCTTCAGTAGTCTGGGCTGGGCTGGGCTGGGCTGGGCTGGGCTGGGTGTGCCTGCCTGGGTCCCAAGCAGCTCCTAATTCCACTGGTGTCTTTTCTGCTTCAGCGCTGTTGCAATGTGCAGCATACTTCTGTGCCTACAGATTCTTTTCGTGCTGCTTGACTGCACTCATAGAAAAAAAGGGGATAATTCACTTACCCAACCATTCACACAGAGATAATACTGTATTTGCTTTGGACCAATCCTTACTTCCCTTTAGTCAATGAGAATGCAGACGTGTGTCCTGCTTTTAGCTGTTTTTCTTGGATAACACCTTGGACGTTGAGCCACATTCTTAACTGCGTCACCCCCATACTTTCAACATAATCACAGTTTATGTCTCATGGGGAATCGTTGTATAATGAGCAAGGGCATAAATCAAAACAGGCTTTAAAAGTCTGCGAGGAATGACAGACTTGTAATAGAGGGTAATGCTTGCTGAAACAAATGACACAATAAGTCTGGTACTGAAGTAGAGCACCATCCAAGCCTACTGACACTGGATTTATTGTCTTACCAACAGATGATATTCATTTTACTTGAAACTAATACAAAATATAACAAGTGTGCCTGTCCAAATCCAGTTTCCAGCCAAAAGAAATGAACCAGGGGCCCGTGTGACGGGGTATAGTATATAGTATGTCACTTAATTTATGTGCGATCTGTTATGCTACAGTGTTTCCATACCGTATCACGACGTTTTCATAAACACCACTAAAGGATACAATGACATTTATGGTAATACCCTATTTCAGAGGCATCTGTAGCAATGTCTGAATTAACGCCTGAATTAACGTTCAATGCGTTTGATGCAGTTATTAAGATACACTCAAGAAATGCTGGGCTCTTTCGTGGAGAAGCCAACTTCGAGAGTTGAGGAGTGGGTTTGGGTCTCGGTGTGTACAGAAGAGCCGTAAACACTTCTCCCCTCCCCCCTAAAATTGCCAGCTGGCTAACACTGCAGCTGACAGGCATGTCTCAAGACAGGACGAGAGGTAGAAAAAAAACTCCTCCTGACCACCCCTCAGACTTCTCCCACACGAGATTAGAATACTCCTTTTTTTTGAATACCTACTGTACGTTTGTGGGATTGAAAGAGTTGGGAAACAGCCATTCCACACAAAACACAACAAAATCAACTTCTTTTTGTAAACGCCACCACCCCCCAAAAGTGTCAACTAAAAGTAAGACAATAGCTTTCAGAACAACAAAATCACACACCGCGGAATATAACACATCCATACTTACTCTGTTGTCTAAATTAAATTGTCTCACCTTGCATGGTGGAGCCAGGCTCTTGCTGAGCGAGTCAATCCTTGCACTGTACTCAGTAAATTTCTTTTGGTATTTCAGCGCTGTCATTTGTAGCTCGTTATGGACGGCAGAGAGTTGAGCGAGAAGAGACTTCTCCCGTTTGCTCGACTTCAGAGACTGCTTTTTAAACTCCTTGTCGAGGCCGACCACTTTTCCCTGCAACGCGCTATTATGCGCTTTCAGGGCTTTCAAACAGCAATGGTTGTTAAGTTTCCGCTCTCTGTGGGTGAGCATCAAACCACATCCATTTTCACAAATCCCAACGGGTCTGTAGTCACACGTTTCGCGCATATGGGCATCCATGTCCTTCAGGTTCAGCACCTCGTTGCATCCCTTGTTCCTGCATTTAGCCGGAGAGTAGTCACACATCTCGGCGTGTTCCGCCAGATGCTGCAGCTTCACTACTTTCTCGCAGCCCCTGGCATGATTGTCACACTTTATGTCCAACTTTAGAATCAGGTTTTTCAGGGGAAGGACATGGTTCAGCTCTTTGGTGGAGATCCTTTGGCATTTGACAGGGCAGCTGCTTTGCTGAACGACCCACGGCAGCACACAGCCAGCGCAAAAGACGTGACCACACGGGGTTGTGAGCGGATCTTCCAAAACTTTATTACACAAGTTGCATTTGAAGTCTGGGTCCACAGCCCCTTTGAAGCGATCCAGCTCAAATCCCATGTTTTAAAACCAAAAGAGCGCAGGAAGTCCCACGGATCAAAGTAGGAGCAATGGATGCTTTGAGTTTGTCATTTGAAGAACACAGCCCTACTAAGCGCGACTTCTCCTTACTGACTCAACTAATTGCTTGAGACTCCGCAGCAAAAAAGAACGCTGGAACGCTGCTCTACCGTAACCACCATAAGAGTAGCGCAGTAGTTTATTTTCGTAGACAAGCATTCTATTTATTGTACAGCCTAAAAACTGTTGCTACAAACTACCGTGCAGCTTTATTTTATTTTCTGAAACTGTGTTATATAAATTCTTACACAGATTTTTTGTATTGTATTTGTTGTTTAAGGTTGGCATTTATAAATGGCAGCACCTCTGAAATCCTAAGCAGCAATCACCTTTCAGCCTCTACACTAATTCAGTGAAAGTGAATAAGTTGAGAAATAGAAGCCATGAAACAAAACTTGCTGTATAGACCAGAAGAGAAAAATTAAGGAAAGAGAATCTTGGCAGCCAAGTACTTGGTTTATGACAACTCTAATACACATACTAGTATGTTATACAGCG
>CM050211.1:6717500-6747500 GCA_027475355.1 Coilia nasus
GCTCGGCTCGGCTCAGCTCAGCAACTGGCCTGCAGTGTGTAGAGACACATGACACCTAGAAGAAGGTGACAGCGTCCAGCCCAGGCTGGAGCCCCCCAGATAGGGACGGCACCTCCACTGGAGCGCTGCTGCGATACTGGAGGAAGTGACAGCAGATGACAGTGTCACGGTGACGGCGATGACAGGCCACTGTGGAAGAGCACAGCTTGTTGGCTTTTTTTTCCTTTCCCTCAGCTCACCACAGTGTGCCTGGTGGCAGCCATGCAAGGGCGGCAGCCAGCGACAGATTTTGAGTGGGGTTCCACTGCTGGCCTGGTTCAATTTCACTGCTTTGCTTTTTTTTTTTTTTTTTTTTTTTCTAGCGCTGTATTTCTTTCATCTGGCATCACCAGCATTGTTCCAGTTCCCTCTGAGACATTTTTCAAAAACAAAACCAAAAAAAGTAGGCTAATGCCTTTTACGGCTAATGGTTTTTGTTTTTTCCACCCACAAAAAAAAATATATATATATATGCGTTGATTCCTTTCCACAGTGGTTACTCTATCAAAAACTTGAGCTGTTTGAAAGTAGAGTTTGGCTAAGGCTGAGCGCAGCTGGCTCCGTTTCAGGTCGAACCAGTTTTCCACTGAACAAGCTGGACCCTTTAGCTCAGGGGTGACTGCCTAGCTCAGTGCTGCCGAGGTGGAAGAGCACAAACGCTACCTTAGTTGTCCTGCCTCCTGCCCGCCTGCTGTTCAAAAGGATTAGATGTCAAGAGAAATGTGCCAATGCTTTTATTCCCCCTGGCATAACCTATTTTGACATTTTACGGAAAAAAAGAACATCTTAAAAGAAGTCAGCTTGTAGTCTGCTGTGCAGTTTACTGTCCACTGTCCATTCTGGTTTATATGGTTGGTGACCTGCGGTGACTTCTGAATTAACTGAGTAGACTCGAAGAAGGTTTAGGTCAACATAGAGAGCACACAGGGCAGTTCACAGCATTATTTTATTTGGATCAGAACTTGGTAATTAAATGAACATAGACCATCCATCATAGAGTGACAGGCATTTTGTAGTAGTCTAGTTAGTAGAGTTGAAATATCTGGCTAAAATATACAGTCAAAATATATTCAAATTAGTTTATTCTGAATTTATATATGAAGTGACTATGCACTGTAAGTTTGCGTGTGTGTGCAACTCTGTCATTTTGAATGGACTTGTCGTGTGTTCAAAATGAGTTGCTGTGTGTGCTTATCAAACCAGAGCTTTTTCATTGTATCAGAAATCCTGACCAAAAACCTCTGGGCCTAAAACTGAGCTGAAACAAAAGCCAACAAAAGCAATGAAGCTGTGGCACACATAGTTGGCCAGTCCTAGCTAAAATATTTAGAAGAACTCTAACCTGGGGGGGTCCTTGCAGGATAAATTCATACACACGGAAACAAGGCAATGATCTGTTTAGGACACATTAAGAGCTAATCAGAAACCAGCCCACTTTAATTACTCATTTCAAAAAAATAACAAAGTGAAGCTACAGCCATGGCTATCCCCTAGGCTACATTGAGTAGTATATGAAGGATTCATATTTATACAACACATTCTTGTAAGCCAGTGTCACCGCACTCTACACTTCTGATATAATCTCTCTCTCTCTCTCTCTCTCTCTCTCTCTCTTCCTCTCTCTCTCTCTCTCTCTCTCTCTCTTTTCTCTCTCTATCTCACTCTCCTCTCTCTTTCTCCTTCTCTCTGTCTCTCTCTCTCTCTCTGCCTCTCTCTCTCCCGCTCTCTCTCTCGCTCTCTCTCTCTCGCTCTCTCTCTCTCGCTCTCTCTCTCTCTTGCTCTCTCTCTCTCGCGCTCGCTCTCTCAATCACTTCTGCACCTCCCCTACATACACACATACAAACACTGCATTTTTATATACATGTTTAAAAATGCTATGGGATTATAAATTAAAAGACTTATGTATATGTAAGGATTATCTTTCTTTAAGTAAATGCTGCTAAAACACTACTTGGTCATGAAACACTACTTGGTCATGATTAGCTTGTTCAGATGCTCCTCTCTCATGCCTGGTCAACATTAAGGTGGTGTGAACACCTCTGCAGATTCACAGGAAGCACAGTTAGGATTAGTGTCGCAAAAACAAATGGCGCCTCCTTTCTCTTAAGTGCTGCAGCTGTGTTTTTTGGGTGGTTGGAGCATGTGAGTTTGGTGGGGGCCACATCCAGGAGCTTAATCAATAGCAGTGTCCCACTCCTGGAGCGTGACGCCTCAGAGGTGAATACCTGAGCTCCATCCCCAGCCCAGCCTGGGACTCTTCTCCTGCCAAAGTCCTGGCTCTTGTTTTGTTCGCCCCAGATACGTTCCCAGATTGTGCCTCTGCTTGAATTCTCAACACAGGAGTAAAAACAAGCCCAAATACCAGAGAGATGAGGACAGCTTCCTTAAAGCGGCCATGTTGGGTCCACGCTTTGAGGAGAAGCCTTGCCCCAGCTCACACAAATCCCACGCCTATCATGATCTTCTCTGGGGTGTTGCAACAGCAAGAAAACACACATGCTTGATACACCAGAAAAAAAAACATGAATAGGAGGCAGTGTGAATAAGCTTTTTACACAACGTTTCAGCTAAATTATTGTTTCCTGTTCACATTTCACAGTCTTTTGGTGTTTGGGAAAATATTCATCCTTGTTCATTCTTCCTCCCCCCTCGTGTTATGATTCAGTCTTTGACCTGAATGTGTGACACAGATTAGATTTAGTGCTAACATCGGCGTGGCCCCCTCAGATGGAAGCTGCCGTGCTGGCCCTCCAGCCTCGCTCTGAAGTGATTGGCTGTGACTCGGGCCACGTCCAGCCTCCCCCTTGAGCTGCTGTTGTGACATAATCCAAACATGTCTACGTGCCGTGAATAACGAGCGGCACGTACGCATATATACCTCGCCTGTGCGGATCGTAACGATAACGTGCTCCACGCTCCACTGATTTCGGTATTTCCCTACAAGGGGGGGGGGGGGGGGGGGGGGGGTGCATTGCTCAGTGAATTTGGAAATTGGGCATCAAAGCGTGAACCCACTCCCCCACATACTCACTCAACCCCCTGTCTCTCTGAGTCACTGCTTACAGCCTCTCATTCCTTGAGATATAACGTCTCGGGAAATGATGCACCACATCGCTGTAGCTCTGTATGACAAAACCTGCTCTTCATTGTCACCTAGGCCTTCCTGTGAACTCTCAACTGTGCCTGTGAGCCTGTGAGCCTCACACCATGGCATCACGTCATCAGGGCCTAATCGGTATGACGTTCAAGATGAGGGAGATGGAGGAAAAGTGGCAATGGCTTGGGCCAAGGTGGGTGTGGTTTGCTATATTTTGTTTTGTGCTGCGAAGCACACAACCACTGGAGGCCATGTGCTCCTCCTGTAAGCAGGCTCAATCAGTGCCACAGTCCACTGGCATTTCCCATCTGCGATGGCAGTTTTATCAGCTGTTTTTCTCCACTTTAAAAGAAACTGCCTATTTCTAAACGGCACGTTTTGGCTAAATCGGGTCTTCTCAAGTTAGGAAGAAACAAACATTAACACCAGAAGAATACTGTGACTCTACTTAGCAATGCCTACAGAGCCTACCTCCCACTTTTTTTCCATTACAAAGTACTGGAAGTCTGTAGTTCCACCCTTTACAAATCTGTTCGAAATCTTTCCCATGGTCCCCTTAAACGTAACAGCGAACAACCATATGGCACACTTACTGAACCATGACATCTGTGGTACATTCAAACTGTTCAGTCCTCAGATGTTAAATTGTTCAGCGGACGCAAATGATTAAATAAGACTAATTAAGAGATTAAAGGGGCTTAAATTCAGCTCAAATTAAGTCTTAAGATGTGATAACATTTTCACACTACAGTGATAATGGGCCCATGGCAAGCTGTCTGCGTTCATTTTTAGGAAAGCTAAAGCACTCTTTTACTCTATCAAATCTCCCGTGTGATATACACAAAGTGTGTCTTTTTGTGTGTGTGTGTGTGTGTGTGTGTGTGTGTGTGTGTGTATGTGTGTGTGTGTGTGTGTGTGTGCGCATGCATTCATCCAAGAGGGTGTGAGAGAAAGACACTTTAGTTTCTTTTTTATTTTCCAGATGTCTCCATTTTCTAATGAAAGTGTCCTACTGAAATACAACTTTACAGCTCAACTAAAAAAATATGAGGCGATAAAAGAGTGACAAGGTGAAGCAGACAGAAAGTAAATAACTGGAGCAATATTATGAAAGTGTGTAATGGGGTTGGGGCAAGGAGAACAAAGTCATAATAAACCAAGAGAAGACAAAGGAAATCACTTTTTAAATGTTCAGACAAAAAGGCTAAACTTGCAAGCTGCAATAAAAATAGGATCTATTGCTAAGCCATGTAGGTCGACAGGGTTGATATTGGCCATCCAAAAATGTAATTCCTTCCTTCCTTGAAGTTCTAATCCATTCTTTTTGTGTATTTTGAGGTTTGTTACTTTAAGCAATCAAAGCTAATTGAGTGAACACCAAGGGCACTGGGTCTTTATCTGTTACTCTGATGTTCTCTGCATAGACCACAGGTTTTTATTCTTTAAACTCTTCTCAGGACAGTAAATCCTATCTAAGATACAGCAATAGAGACAGAGCGATAGAGCGGGGGTGGTGGGGTGGGGGTGGGGTTGGGGGTTGGTGAGGGAGTGAGAGGGAGAGAGAAATGTACTGACACACCAACATTTTGGCCCCTTCCATGTCTGTCATGTTAAGTAATAAGTAATTCATGAATCAAATGATCTATAAGTCATTTGGCGGCTCACAGTCCTTCCTCTGCATACGTGAGTTGGTGAAGCTCAGAGGAGACAGACAGATATTTACTGCAGCTGTGTTATGACAAAGTGCACATTTGGTGAGCAAACATTTGGGCAAGGATATACAGAGTAGTTATTTTGAGGCTTGGGAGAGCCCTGCGCCGGAGGCCTTTGATTATTATTTTCCAATTAAGAGAAGGGGCTTGTGGTGGGATCTTGTCTCTTTTGGAGAGAGGCACGGCCATAATTGAGGACTCTCACATTACTCTTGTGCAGAGAAATCCAATAGGCACTTGTGTAATCGTCTTATGGCAAGCTGCTTACATAAATGAAATTTATTCGTTTGTGCTTGACTTAAACTTGTCCTGCAGTCTGCTTAACCCCAATACACTCGGCTTTGAAGTGGCCCATGTTGATGTCCCTGCACCATGTAGCGACAGCACATGCCAGCGCAAAGGTACACACTGGCCTCATACCGACAGGCAGGATTCAGGCTAATTTTTGAAAGTTGGTCATTGGTGCTGTCTCAGCCTTGTGTGTCCGGCATCTGGTAAAATATGTAATAAGTGACGAATAACTAACGAGTTGGCATAGTTTGGAGGTAGAGGATGCACGCAAGAAAGCAAGAGTGAGATGTACTTGGAGGAAAAGTGAAGCGAGATGAATATCAAAGGAAGAAACCATCAAGCTAATTAAAGGTGTCATTCAGAGAGAAACCGTTTAGTACTTGCTCTTTTTGAAATACGATAGGTCACTCTGAGTTGCATATGCATGCTGCATGTGAAAATGTTGTTTTATCCCGATTATTAGTCAATGCAAGAAAATAGGCGGAAACATGAGCAAATAAGAAAAAGGCAAACGAAGTGATGTAAGTTTGTTAATTAGAAAAAGCCATGCCAAAGTTGTGATTACCGGAGGAGTCTTGTTGCAGCACACACTCACCTAGCAAAATATAGGTAAGTAGGTGTGTTTGTTTTGAACATTTTAATCCTCCATTTGGTGTGATATGACTGGACAGGATTTAAATGATTGTAGCCTGTGACTAGTATAACCAAGAACCTGTTATTCTCTCTGCTCCATCACCTCCACCAAACTAGAACAGGGTGTAACGGGAGCACTAAAGCATTTTCCTTGCTAAAACCAGCTCATAGGGCATTTATTTATACTAGAGACCACTGCAACATTAATGAAAGGAAATAACAATGCAATGACACCTTTAAGGGTAATTGTAGCGTAATTGTTGTGTTTCTTGCAAGAAAATCACACAAACACGCAAACAGAAAAAACCCTTTCTCCTAGTCCACAAAAAGAAACCTTGCCTAACTGTGTGAGATTCTGTCAAAAAGATGTGTAGGATTAAGAAAATGAAGGACTACGATGGACTGGTACAGTTTTATACTTGGAAAAGTACAAAAGAATAGAAAAAAGACTTTACAAAGCATAATGTTGAGCTGTGTGGATGGCGGCGCCCTGCAATTAGCATTTAAAATTTGGCATCGGCCTTGTTTTATTTTTTCCCCTTGTTTAATCTGCTTCTGCATGCTCAAAACCACGTCAGCATTAAACCGCCGAAGACATGCAGGAAAGATTGCGAGTCCCAGTGGTCAAAGCCTCATCATTAACCTTCTGGAACATTCCCAGAAAAAGACAGAACTTTTCCACTGTTGCCTAGCGATGAACAATCAAGCATAGAAAACAGATGCAAATCAGTAGGCCATCTGTGAAATGATAGCAAATTGATGAGATCCTCACGTCACATAAGCACACAGTCAAGACTCAGACAGAAAAGGATTGCACAGGAAAAACATCAACCATAGGGAGGTTAGTGCACTTTATTTTGGAGTTAATATGTTACTGACACTAACAGATTACAGTATAGGCTACTGAGTCTTGCTCCCTGTGTGAGTGTTGAGGGTTTGTCAGAACAGACCTAGACCCTAGGAAATGTCAAAGTAACCAAGCCAGCAACTTCTCAGAGATTTAAGTATCATGTGTGCTACCTGTGGCCAGAGGGTTACTGAATATGATTCTGGCACATGTAAGGTCTAGAGAAGTCAGCCCATTTATCTTTTGCAGTGCATTTATTTTTTATCTTTAAGCTGTGCTTCACAGGAAGCAACATGTAACTACAGCTGCATTTTCCCATGGAGATACAGAAGCCGCTGCATATGACACTCTGTAACATATGCAGTTACGTAGGTGCCAGCACTTGGCACCATGAAACAAAGCTTAAATGTCCTACTACCTATTGGATAAGCAATTAATGCTAATTACCCAGCTTCAGGGCACCAAAGTCCCACTGACCTACATGCTCTGTGTGTTGAAAAATTAATCAGTCGACATACAAAATCCAAACCCAAATCCAAACTTCATTGATATCTAGGAGCTCGATCACTTCATTCCTCAAAGAAAGTCTTTGCCCTCTTTCCACAGCAAGCGATAAAAATAAAAAATAATTTTAACAAGTACCACCTGTGGTAATGTAACCTACCTAGCTGTCTTTGGTCAAGTGGGACCATGTTATTGTCATTGGGCATCTTATTGTCACTGGGCATGTTATTGTTACTGGTCTAATATACAATACTATATCACTTTTGCTGTACTTTGTTGTTTATGTTGTATGCTTGATTTTTTGTGTTGTTATTTCTTTACCTGCTTTTTAAATTTGGTTTATCACTTTCGATCAAAAGGTCTATTTCTTACTTCAAGGGACCGGACATGACATTTTTCTTCTGTGTTGTATGTTTTGAATTGAAAGTCCCATTTTTGTCATTGTGATCATAATGAAATTCACCTCTGCATTTAATCCACCAAACACGTGAGCAGGGGACAGTACCATGCTCAGGGCACGTCAGTGGTGCTACAACCCTGCGGTCACAGGTCCGATACCTTAACTGCTAGGCCACCACTGCCCCTGTTAAATACTGTAGCAGTTTTCATCTTTTCATTTCAGCACACCTGATATTTATTTGACATAATTTGTCTTTTATTAAGGCTTTAGGGCTTTTTGTTAAAGTATTCTTGTCAACCTTGTTAAACTCAAGGTATGTGTGTGCTCATGTGTAGGTGTAGAAAGATAAAAATTACAGCAATATCACTGGGATATTAAAGGGGGGGGGGGGGGGGGGGGGGGGCGGTGATATTGAACTGAACTGGTACAGTTTTTGTTGATTAACATTTCCCAAGTGAACAGCATATCGACTTCAAAACTAATTTGGACTTCAGCCATCTCCATTTATGTTCTAGAGGTTTATAATTTAATTTTGATTGTTCACACTTTTCAGCATCACTGTTTGGATCAGACATGGGAAAAATATTTCTTATCATTGCAGTAAATTACATCAATCAGCATAGCCTACAAACATAGAAACTCTGCCAGTTCAACACAAATAAATCTTAACAATATCATAATCTAAACATATCCTAAATGTGTAATATTCTATTATCTGCTGTTGCATGCTTTCATGTCTTAAGGAAGCAATGAATCATAGCTTTTCCACATCTGTCATTCATGATGAATAATGAAACAATAACACACAATACCATTAATGTGAGCTAGCCTATACATAGTGATGTTGTTGTGTATACATATGTGTATTCCTATTTAATGTTAATGATAGTAATTCAGCCCATCCTGTGGTCTTTGTAGAACCTATTGCGTCATGCAATCAATTCCAGAAGCAGAGTATAAAGCCTAGTACATGACACTTGGGTGGACCTGTGAATTCTACAAGAGATTGACATTGTGAGAATTCTGGGTGGGGATGAGTCTGGAAAAAAGTTGGAAATGTTACAGAAATGTATGTTTTTGTTGTTGTAAAGATGGAGTCCAGGAAGTCTGCTGAGTGTGTTTACTTCACTGGAGGACAAGCCCTTGGTTTTACCAGGTGTGTGTTGGAAGCCAACCTGCAGAGCACACAGTTTGTAAATCCTCCTGCCCCACATGGGTCGCCGCTGCAAAGATGGTGGGGAACAACCTCAAAGCATGCAATTTGTAAACTGTCTCGCCCACATGGGCAACTCTTCAAGTTTGGCATGGAACAAAACTGCAAGTTCAACACCATGGTTGCGTACGCCCTGTCATCCAGTAGACCTTTGGTGTCCCTTGAAAACACCAGCCCTGAACGATCTCTTTTGAAAGAAAGAAAAAAAAAAAGTGGGAGGACACTTACATTCAGGGAGATAAAAAACAGAAGGCCTGCACTACGTGCCTCGACCCAATTCAACTCTTTAACTTTCCCCTCATCAAGTCCTAGGCAGTGCTGGATGTAGGGCTCCAGAGGCCCTGGTTGTGTGACATATGTATTCCATTACGGCCTGCTTCAAACCATTTCTCCAGGAACTGTGGCTTCCCAGTCTGCTTCGTGGAGGGATTAGGGCCCTCCTGAAATTGATTTATATCTGCAACATAACTGTTTATTAAATATAATTGACCATCAAAGTTGTCACAGAAAGAGAATAGAGCAGTCACCATTTACCGCAAAAGTGTGCGCTCAGGGAAAAAAACGGCCATTCATCGCTAAAATGCCTCAGTAAGACGTACTTGGGTTTTAGCAAGGGCTCGTGTTTCAGCCACAACACTAGCTGAAACCCCAGTCAATCTTTACTTTATTAGTAAACTCAGAAGACTTACAGCTATTATAAAGCACATGCAAAGTGCTACCTTTATCAAATGACTAGCCACCCCCTACCGACTGTACATCCATCTTTTACTGAAACCTGACAACATCTGGAATGTAACATCAACATGAGGGAAATTACAGATGAGATCACAGATATACTACCCACAAAAGGCAATATAAAGCCAAAGCCCTAACATATTTTATTTCTGAAAGAATAATCTTGATAAAGAAAATGTAATGTCTCCAATCATCTCTACATTTATATGGATTTGTGTTTACTCTTGCCAACTCTCAGACAGTTTGAATCACCTTTCGCCAAACATGCATATATGTAAGGAGGGCAGCCCTCCAGGTTTCAAGGAAGCCCTGGCCTGCCTGACATCAGCCATTTCAACACGTCAAAGCCAGGGTGGTCTGATTGTCATTTTTTCACAGGCTCAAGTCTGGAATCCTTTAAACACATCACAGATGCCAGGCACAGCAGACCCGACGGCCCCCGCGAGGCCTTTTTCAGAGCCAGGCGTCAGCTCGGCAGGCCAGGGGCTGGGGCTGGTGCTCCGTGCCATGCGAGACGTTCCGTGGGATTCATAAAGGGTCTGGAGCCACTTCGTGTTCTTCCAACAGTCTATTAAAATCACACAGAGAACCGCGCCGAAAGATCCTCGTTTACAACCTGATGAGTTGCAGACTGAGTAGCAAAGATTTATCCAGCATAAGCACTGGAATGCTGGGCCCTGCGCTTACATCAGAACTGTAGAACATTGCACTGACAACCCACATCAAACTGATACACTGTCTGCACAGTGATGATTTGACAAAAATACGTCTGCTGTACTGGAAACAAAAGTATCAGTCCAGAAACTCTTCTGCCGTGAAACAGAGTTATTCCTCTTTTTGCAGGCTCATGCACAGAGGATGTGACTGACATGTTGACACAGTAGCAGACTCTGACTTTACGCCTAATGATCTGTGTCACTGATGAAAGCTTCCCACATGAACACGCTGCAAGCCATTTCTTCCAGCACCAAGTTTTAATCATCCTGAACATCTGGAACCGCTGTGGAATATGTAAACAAAGTAGGGTAAAGAATCTCATCTGAGAATGCAAGAGAGAGAGAAAGAGAGAGTGCCCAAGAGAAGAGAAAGAGAGGGAGAGGGAGAGGGAGAGGGAGAGAATAAGAGAGGGAGGGGGGGAGAAATGGAATGTAAACTCTGAGCAGAGATGTGTCAATGAACGGGTCCTGGTAAACGGGATCTGGCAAAGAACTTTGCCCCCCCCACACACACACACACTAACAGCAGGCAGCAGCCCTAGATCTGGGTGAGGGGGGGAGCTCATTCCTCCCCCATGTACACCTCAATCAAATCAAAGTCAGGGAGGACGCCCGCCTGCCCGGGGTTCTCTTGCCGTGCCCTGACCTATGCTCTCTCCCGCTGCTTGTTTTGTGTGCTTTTTATAAACTAGGTGAAAACAGATAACATTCCTTCTCCATACCCCCCCCCCCCCATTTGACCTCCACCCCCACTCCCTCACCCCCACCAGAGGCCTTATTCCTCCCTCAGCAGCACATTGCTGAAGAGCCTGTCCTCCTCCTCTGCAAGTACGTGCTGTGGCTTTGGTGAGCAATGGTGACACAAAGGTCAACAGAAGATTGAAAGATGACAACAAGAGGAGTTGATGCTTGTAAACGCTGAAACCAGTCCAGCAGAACATGGCCTGCATAGTTCAGCCACTGATTTATGCTGTGACAGGGAGGAAGTGGCTGCTTTCTCCTGTTGCCGAGCCAACCCGCTTTCAGTTGTTGTTGCCGAGGCTGAATGATGTGCTGGCAGGCTTCCGCGAGAACGGCAAAGCTGTATAAATGACAAGTATTTAGTTATCTTCTGGGCCTTGTGTTGATACTTTGGGGTGGGTCTGTGTATTGTAATGAAAACACAATAAAAATAGTTTGTCAGGAGTCTGCAGAAATACAACACATCCCCCACCCCCCCCCCACCCCACACACACACACAGACATGTTTTAGCGCTGCGCTCTGCTGGCGAAGACCCTAAGTGCGTGTGTGTGGTGTGTGTGTGTGTGTGGGGGGGGGGGCCCTATCATAGGCTGCCTTTCACCACTGGTCCTGGAATGTGAAGACGTTATCTGCTGGTCTTATCATGCTTGGGGTTTGGAGAGACATCACCGTTCGCTTGTTCCCGGCCTGGAAATCAAAAGGGCCTTATCTGCTGACTGCATGCTCCATAACACACACACACTCTGTCTCACACACACACACACATACACACACACACACACACACACACACACACACACACACACACACACACACACACACACACACACACACACACAGAACTCAAGGATCCATGCATGTGGGCCAAACGGGACACGTCCACTCATGTAAAAAGAAGGCCTTGCTCATCAGCTCGCCCTTGATTCCCAAGACAAGGAGCCGTCAGGTTTGGACCCGCCACCACGGCTCAGGCGGGCGAGGGCAGGCCGTGCAGGCATTGCCCAACAGCACAGGCTTGCTGATTAGGCTTCACTTTGATGGGCTGTGTCATGTAATGCTTTGCTGAAGCCAAAAACGCCAGAAAGGGTTGGCAGCTCATTCATGGCCTAATCATTTTAACAGCTATTGTCATTTATCATTTTAATTGGTATTGTCATTCGTGAGTGTTTCTTTAAGGTACACCCAACTAAGTCTTGTTTTGTTTTTAAAATAGTAAAATGGCCTTCATGGTATATGTTGGGAAAAAAGGAAAAAATGAGTCATAATGCCAAGTGCTGGCAGATTTTCATGATTGTCATGCTATGCTCCATGGTCTTTGATGCCATTTAAATGTTTGTGTTTTGTTTCATTTGAAAGCTCTGAAAAAAGTCACGCTGAGTGATGCTGAGTGGTGATCACATGCCACACAGACTGGTCATTTCATTTCCAAGACCATACAGCAGATGAGCTATGATGAAAACTGTTTTGGAAGTACAAAAGAGGTATAACACATATTGTGCAATTTCTAATGAATGAATAGTACAATTTCAAATGAATACCAAAAGGTCAAAACATCTATTTGGCTATCACTTTGTTTCCTGGTTCCCCGGAGGGAATTTACTAGGTATTGCAATGACCCTGTCCATGTGTCTGTCTGTCTGTGTGTGTGTCTGTTCGCCCGTATTGCAATGACCCTGTCCGTCCACATGGGGGACCAGGTTGCCATCTCTGACGGCACTTGTTTTGTGATGTGTTAAAGTGTTGAGACATAAGATATAATTTCTTAAAGTCAAATACCTTGCGCCCAGTGCCCACTATGCCTTGCTGTTTAATATAAAAACACATTTCAACATCAATTAAAAAGCCTTTTGTCCATGTTCAGCGAAGAATGGAAAGCTGTACACAAATTAACCACAGTTTAGTCTTAATGACTGTCTACTAGTGACTAGGAGCAGTGCAAAGAAATGAAGTCGTAATGGTTGATGCTCGCTTTCTCTGTTGAGGGAAAAATGTCCTCAGCACACCCATTATGCAGCCTTAAAGACTTCATAAATCAGTGTAATTGCTTGTGTTTTTTAACAGATAAATGGAGGCACTTACTCGAGAAATTAATTACTCAGTGTTTAAAAAATGAACTCTGCCACACTGGAGAGCCATAATCCCATATCTTCCACTGTTGTCTCATTGTGCTTTAGGTGACAGCAGGCTAAGATAATCAAGATGAGCATTCAAGCACAATTTTCCCCTTCAGAACCTTTTAAACAAGCTCTCCTTTTCCTCCAACAAGAGCACTGGGGAAACAAATGTCTTGCAGTCTCGCAAGTCTAGAGGGAAGGCCTGCACTGTCAGACAGAGGAGAGTGAGACCCTGTGATACCAAGTGATAAGAACCATCTGGATGGCCTGTAAAAAGATGAAGAAGAGAGCTGACTTTCAATGAGGTGGTGCTTATGCTAAATATAAACACATGTGCTCTGTGCTTTTGATCACCATTGGCCATTTTTTGAACAGTGCCATTTATAATCAAGCAGCGGGAGAGCTAATCCATCTCAGATGTGCAAAGTACAACGCAGCGTCGTGGCAGAGGGGGCCAGGAGTTGTCGTTCTGGTCTTTGCGCCGTTTGAGGTCTCTCTCCTGATAAGTGGAAGTGAAAGCTCCTCCCCCGTTGTTGTCGGGTCTCCGGAGATGCCATGACCAGATGAAACCCTGGAATAGGAAGGGCTGTGTTTTTTTGACAGACCACAGGTACAGTACCTCTGGTGAACCCACCACGCACCAGGCTGGCCTGCCCTAGGGGCCACCTCAGGGAGCATCTGTTTCCTGTGTCTGCTTCTTTGGTCACCCAGCACACTGCACACTGTCAACAAAAAAAGCACTGACAAACAAACTGAAACCTCTGACACAGACACCCACTGACTGTGTGCATATTTTAACAAGCTACACATTGTTGAGCATGAGGACCGGCCAAAGCAGCTTTTAGCCTTCAACAGTCTCTAATATCTTGTACACAACACTTCTAGGGTAATTCTGTAATTTTGAAGTTCAAAAAAGGGGTAGTGAGGATGTTGACTGATGTGCACATAAGGTGGACCTGCTTCAGTGAAGAGAGAGAGAGAGTGGGTTCATGCTCTCTGCCATGGTCTTCCCAAAGCCCTTTGAAGCTCTGAAGTTGCTCAACAAACTTGAGGATTAGGGAGCTTTTTGCACAAAGCTCCACTCATTGACTTTTATGCTGCTTCTGTCTGGGTGCTGTACTCACTAACATTCCTCAGTCCCAAGTCCCAGCGGCTTAAAGACGGTGGGAAGCAAGAGTGGCCTAAAACACGCGCCCTGTTCTCCAACAGGGCTTTCCGGAAAGCCTGTGAGGTCAGGCTTAATCTACACCTGGCTGATATACATTTTAAGTGTCTGATGTCTGTCAACAACAAATTTACATTAAGGGGGCAGCAGAGTGGCCCACTGCAAAAACGGTGGCATTCTTTACATACTGAACAGATCAACCTCGGCTTGTCTTTGTGGAGGCCCTAATGCCGAGGAGCTTAGTGAAAAGAAGCTTTGGTGTTCTGCTGCCTGCCCAAAGACACCCGCGGCCATTCAGGCCATGTCAAGGTTTTCACATTAGCAGCTCAGCAGTGCGGCCTGCTCCTCTGCCCATGGACAGCATGGGAACGCGCATCGGACGGGCTAAAGACAGCCTAATTAGACCCTGCAGATACCGTTTAAAAGGGACTTTCCCTCCGAATCAGACTTCGGGGAAAAAAAAAAACGAGGAGTCGGGAGATTGTGATTGGCTAAATTGGCGGTACAGAAGCCAGTGTGGTGAGCTGGAGAATGCTGCCCTGATGATAATGAGTGTAGCAGAATGTCTGCGGCAGCACTTCCATCATCCCCGGCCCTACATGATGTTACAGTGAAGGTATTGACTGAGTGACCAAAATCACATCCCTGCAGGAGTCGCTCCGTCTCCAGTGGCGGCGGCGCTGCAAATATTTCTGTCCAGTAAACTCGGCAGTTGCACCACTGAACAAGCAGATGGGGGGGGCCCCCAGGTTCAAAGATGGCATTGTTGTCTGAGCTGGCTACAGCAAGTCTGCAAGTCTACAGTGAGCAGGGTAACAACATCAGTATATATGTCCTTTACTAGTCTGAGAAAAAAGCGGCCAGGGCCCCGACAAGAGAAGAGCGGAGGGAGGGAAAACACTATAAAACGGGTTTATCATCTTCAGCACACACAGAGGCTCCTGTCCTCCGCCCCACTTCCCCCCTCCTTTTTTTCATTCTCTCCGATGCTGGAAGCCTCTTAAAACAAACATTGATTGACCTGGAAACCTCTTTTTTTTACTCAAAAAAGAGAGAGAAAGAAAAAAAAGTAGATATCAGATAGCATAGTCCATCAGTCCACAGACCACAAAATTACATGGCTAATATTCATTCCGCTAGGCTACCGAATGTGTGCTGTGCGAATGTAAAAATCAGCAGAAAGGGCTGGACAGGAGACATGGCGGCACCAAATAATTGAATGGTAAGATTCTATTGAGTGTTCAGGACCTGTCAGTGAGGGCTGAGGGTGAAATAACAACAAAGACTCTGACAGAGAGAGGGAGAAACACATCTGGTAGAAACATACCTCGCCGTTTCCATGGGCTTTTCGTGGCAGCCTCTGATATTTTGCCATTTTGTCAAAATGCGGTCGATCTTACTGCGTTCGAGCCGCTACCAGTAAAACTGTTCAGAGCCACTCACTCTCTGCCTGATGACCCAGAAACATTGTGCAAGGTTAAGAGCCTCAGTGTGGAGTCGTATCGAACACAATGCAAGCTGGCTTTCAACAACAATTAGGCAACAGTATAATGGAAGTGAGAAATATGAGAACAAATCGAATGAGAGTTACACTGCTTGAACAACATCCTTATCTCAATTGTTTATTTACAGAAAGAACATGAGTCTCATTGGCTCTGTCTGTGTGTATGTGTATGTGTCAATGTGTATCTGTTTGCAAAGGAATGTTTGCATATCATTGTGTATGACAGAAGGAAAGAAGAGAGAGGCAGGGAGGGAGAAGGGAAGAACGAGAGGGTGTGTAGATGTGTGTGAGAGGGAGAGGGAGGGAGGGTGGGAGGGGAAGAGAGGCAGATTAGAAGGCCTGATAAGAAGGGAAAGGGCCACGACCAGGATTCTTGGGAATGCAACCCGTTTTTGGAGTGAGAAGAATGTGGTCAACACATAGATTCAGATCTGAGGAGGAAATGAGGACATGTCTGGACAAATGTACCAGGAAACATCAAGGAAATAAATATACACTTTGGGTGTCATTCTTTGCTCTGCTGTGGGGGCCTGCGCGTAATGGTATAATTGGCGTGCGGCAAAACAGAAAGCATATGGGAGTGTCTGGCAAAAGGCAAATATTTAGAGGGAGTAGTGGACGAACGAGAGAAAGAGAGTGATAGAGAGAAAGAAAGAAAGAGAGAGACAGTGCTTTGGCCTCTAGCTTCATAACTTCAGTCGAAGGCTGCTCCTATGACAGCCTGGCCATATGAAAAGATATTGATGCTTACATTACAACATAACTCCTTTCTCCATTATTTCTAAAACCAGCAATAAATGTCAACATGAACGCAATCTTTGCATAAGAAATGCTTTCCCCCCTTGCACCACTCAGATAAACTGTTTTCTGAAATATGCAGCAATGAGCCCATGTTGTTTCTTCTCACTGAGAGTGTAAATGAGATAATGGATGCAGTGCTGTGCCCCTTGGAAAGCCACAGGACACCAGTCCTACACAGAAGATCGCTGCGTGTTACACAGTGATGAGTGACAGTGTTTGATCAAAAAAAAAGAGAGAGAGAGAGAGATAGCCAAGATGGTGCCCAAGTCTGTTGCCATGGTAACCGAATCACCGTGTAGTGTGAGCCTCTCTTGGTGGCGTTCAAACCAAAGTAGCAATGTAGCGAAGCTTTGTTAGCAGAGGTCAGCTGCATTTCTGCGGTCAATCTATGTTCCTCAGCGTTTTCATGAGATGAAAAAGCTTTGCTGGTGACACATGTGACAATACATGCTGGATCGTTATCACACTCAAAAATGTACACGGTGATCCAGTGAAATGTTATCAAATAAACACAGACCATGATTAACATGGACAAGACCACATATTTATGTTTTTGCATTTAGTACAATGCTTCAGTTTCCTAAGTTTGTAGGCGTGAGCCTCTAAAAGGCATCACCACAAATTCGAAAGGTGCCAAACTCTAGCAAATCACCTGCGCCAAGTTAAATGAAGTGGGGTACCTATCCAACCAGTAACACAAGACGTGTTTGGGCTGTGGACAGCTTTTGTTGGCCTGCTTTGTATTGAGAGGTGATGACAACAAAAACACCAACATTTGCTTGGCAGGCATGTTTCAAGAGTGAAGTTTTCAAAGTAAGCTCCTTTTCCCATGGCCCTGTGTGAGAATGGCAGGATGATTCTTGTGTCAGGGTCACCGGGGTTGACGTCACAGTGCGTCAGGATGAACACAGTGGATCTGACAGAAGTCATTTGACAAAGTAACACAACATCATATTCAGCGCAGGTCTTGCGTAAACGCCCATTAATGAGCTAACCGTCACCGCCAACGCCAGTCTGAACAAAAAAATGACGAGTACATTTAAAATTCCTGCCATGCACGTCCTGGTAGATTTGTGCTTTGTAGACAGACACTCTGTCCCAACGATGGCATTATTGGCTCACCGACACACCACAGAGTGTGACTGAGATGGAGACAGACTGTGAAAAGAGAGAGGTGAGGACATGAGATGACAAGAAAGGCTTGCTCAAGTATAGAGAGACAGATGTGTGGTGTGGTGTGGTGTGTGTGTGTGTGTGTGTGTGTGTGTGTGTGTGTGTGTGTGTGTGTGTGTGTGTGCGTGCGTGCATGCGTGTGTGTGTGTGTGTGTGTGTGTGTGTGTGTGTGTGTGTGTATGGGGGTTGGGGGAGAGAAAGAGAGAAAGAGAGAAAGATGACACCAGCAGAAGATAGATGGTAAGAGATTGACTTTTGATAACCTTTTTCTTCATCATTTAAAGGAAAAGGCAAAAAAAACATTAAATAAAATGAAACTTGAGCTACAGCATACAGCTGGAGTGAGAACTCCCCTGTGCAGGACCACATAAATGTCAAATGATTCAAAATTGCAGCACCATACAGTAATTGCGTTAGTTTTAAATTGAACTGCAGGGTAACTGCTGTAATATAAC
This sequence comes from Coilia nasus, assembly GCA_027475355.1. NCBI lineage: Eukaryota > Metazoa > Chordata > Actinopteri > Clupeiformes > Engraulidae > Coilia > Coilia nasus. Next base: position 6,735,642 of record CM050211.1, read on the forward strand.
ATTAAAACGAATTACTGTGCCAGGCCCTTATCCTTCCAGACTGGCCCCTTCTCAGTGCCCCTATAACATAATATATTTGCACAGCCTGAAATGCTATTCAACGTTATATATATAAAATGCATGAGAGACAGACAGAAAGAGGGAGAAAAAAACTGTCACAGAATTTAAGCATAGGGGGAGGGGAGGGTGGGTGAGGAGGAGGAGGACGAGGAAGAGGAGGAGGGGGAGGAAAGGAGACACAGAAACATGCTTCCCTTTAGTTGAAAATCAGGCTTGCGTCTGTAAGCAAGGTGACATTTGATTGTATATCTTCACCTCTCCATCTCTACCCTGTGTTGGTGTCCATGATGCCAAACACATTCAGAGATAAGCTGAGGCGAGCAAAAAGAATGCTTGTGGGGCAGAGAAGACAAAAGGAGAGAAAGAAAAAATATCAAAAGAAATCTGGACACATGATTCTTTTAAAAGGATATACATCAGCATCAATACTTCGGTGCCCTCTCAAATGGAATTACTGTACTGTAGTTCAGATTTGACGGCAAGCCCTCTCAGATTATCAGGCGAGGAAAAAGGACAAGCATGCGTCAGAGGAGAGGAAAGGAAAGAAAGAAAAAAAAAAAAACGAAAGAAATCTGGACACATGACTCTTTTAAAAGCATGTCCATCAAAGCAGCTTTTTGTGCTGGTCCTGCTTGACAGGCACCAGGTGCGGTAGATGGGAGCAGCTTTTAGGTCGGAGCTTGGTCTGGCTGTCGCACAGATCTCAGAGGCGGGATCAAGCGACGTCTGTGGTCTACAGGTCTGTGGTCTACAGGTTTACTTGACTTGACTTTACTTGTGCTTGACATCACTATATCAGTGTGTGTACCTATATTTGTGTATCTCTACATTCCTCTCTTGCTTGCTTGCCTTCCCTTCTGTCTTTGTCTCTCTCTTTTTGTCTCTCTTTCTCTCTCTCTCTCTCTCTCTCTCTCTCTCTCTCTCTCTCTCTCACACACACACACACACACACACACACACACACACACACACACACACACACACACACACACACACACACACACACACACACACACACATCTATCTGGGTGTGTGAAATTCATGTCTATATTACTGTATGTACAGAAACTACAAAGGACTAATAAAGACAGGCACACCATGTGTGTGAAAGGAAAAACACCTGTTGAGAACAGCATTCCATGAGAGAGCTGGAGATAGAGAAACGGAGAGAGAGGAGAAGAGAGGATAGGAGAGCAGAGGCGAGGAGAGGAGAGGATAGGAGAGGAGAAGAGAGGAGAGGCGAGGAGAGGAGAGGAGAGGAGAGGCGAGGAGAGGCGTGGAGAAGAGAGGTGAAGAGAGAAGAGAGGAGAGGAGCGGAGGAGATCATAGGAGAAAAGAGGAGGGGAGGGGGAAGTGGAGGAGAGTAGAGTAGATGAGAGGCAAGAAAAGAGGTGAGAAGAGGGGAAGAGAAGAGAAGAGAAGAGAAGAGAAGAGAAGAGAAGAGAAGAGAAGAGAAGAGAAGAGAAGAGAAGAGAAGAGAAGAGAAGAGAAGAGAAAGACATGGGGGGGGGGGGGGGGGGGGGGGGCATAGAGAGACACAGTTGAGGACTCCCATTGTGAGGACATCCTAATGTGGAGAGCCTTTCCAATATCAGCAGTGGCAGACAAAGTACACGTGTTAAACACAAGTCGAAAAAGGCCATACATCATGACTGTACTGTAGCTTCCTCACTTGCTAAGTTCATCAGCAAAAAGCAGGAAAAGTAAACATATTGTTCACAAGTGCTACCCAAAGGGGCCTACGTGGAGAAGGGGGTTTTATTTGAGCATAGAAGGACTCTGCTGGCTATAAATGAGTTTTGATCTGAATCGCTGACTAATGAATCAAAGGAGTGTGCACAGGGTTTTTTTCAGAGAGGAAGTATCCTGTGGAAACTTAGCATAACTCTTTTTTAATCACTGGGTTGGTCAATTGGATGTCTTACCAGCTAATCTTGCATTGGCAAAGATAGCATGTTTGACCTCAGCTAGTTTTATGAGGTGGCTATGACTCTGCATCTCTATGATGGTGTGTGTGTGTGTGTGTGTGTGTGTGTGTGTGTGTGTGTGTGTGTGTGTGTGTGTGTGTGTGTGTGTGTGTGTGTGTGTGTGTGTGTGTGTGTGTGTGTGTGTATGCGTGTGTGTGTGTGTGTGTGTGCACGTGTGTGTGCGCATGTGCGCGCGTGTGTGTGGGTGGGTGTCTCAAACCACACACATTAAATGAAATGGCATATGTAATCAATGTTTTAAATGATTTACACTAAGTTTAGAAGTGCTGAGGATTTGGCTAGGCTGGCCTAGGTTTGGATCACTTTCTTCAGGGTTGTTTGATCTTTGTCCAAACTCAGAAAATGTACTTCTGTTTCCTTTGCCTAAACATTAGACCCTTTGGCAATTTGAAAGGGTGGCATAATTTAGATGTTAAACAAGAACAAACAAATCTCCTAAAAAGTCTCTCTCTCTCTCTCTCTCTCTCTCTCTCTCTCTCTCTCTCTCTCTCTCTCTCTCTCTCTTTCTCTCTCTCTCTCTCCTCCATTCTATTGACTGGTGGTGTTATTTTCAGAGCAGTGTTCAATCTGATTGGCATTGTTGCAGAAAGTTCTGCATGTGGGCAAACGAGTATAAATGTGTACACATGGTGTATGTGTGTGTATGTGCAGTGTGTGTGTGTGTGTGTGTGTGTGTGTGTGTGTGTTCACCCTACTTTGATTGTGCAGGTGTTTGTGTGTGTAGAGAGAGAGAGAAGGAGAGAGAGACAGAGAGAGAGAGAGACAGTGAGAGAGAGAGAGAGAGAGACAGAGAGAGAGAGAGAGACAGAGAGAGAGAGAGAGAGCTATTTAGCTGTGGGCACAGTGGGTTCTAGAGAGGTAACAGCGCCCTCTGCTGTTCTCTGCAGGCTTGAAGGACGCAACATGCACCTTCAATTTCAACACTTTCAGCACAGGTTGGCATGGGACACACACATATACATGCACACACACACACACACACACACACACACACACACACACACACACAGAAACACCCCCACACACAAATACATGCAAACGAACACACATACACAAAGAAAAGGAAAAATGCTGTGTGTGTGTGCTTTTGCACATGTGTGATTGTGTGTGTGTGTGTGTGTGTGTGTGTGTATGTGCTTGTTTGTGTGTGTGTGGGTGTGTGTGCGTGTGTGTGCAAGAGAGAGAGTCACCTTAATGAACCCTTCAACCACCCCGCCACAGAACAGGCCAGAGGGCCTCCACACACATTCCATGAGGTTTGGTTTTGGACAGGACCGAAAGCTCCCATCTGGTTCAGTTTTCCGCAACCTTTCTTCCACTCCACTCCGCTCCGACTCCCATCTTAAAAATAGGGTTCGCATCATAAATGAGGGCGTGACCAGCAGATATGTGAGTGGCTTGGACATTAAACGACATGAGTTTGTAATTGGTGACTTCCCTAATTGTGCGCGAGAGGCAGGCCAGGGAGCCATTTGGGAATAGCGGAGGGGTGAGTAGGCACGATACGCTGATTGAATTAGAGAGTAACATGATTTGTTTAAGGCGCTCTGATGTCTTGGAGCGCGAGTGTGCCTGGCTGGCTGAGGGAGAGAGCCTTGCCACAGTGAAGTGTGTGTGTCAGTCCAGAAGCCCAGGACTGGGAGTGGGGTCCAGGTTTATTTTTTTGCGTAGCCACTGGAGGGCAGTGAAAGAGCAGCACATTACATGACGTGAGCCATGCCAAGCCAAGCCAAGTGAAGTTTATTTCTATAACATTTTAAAACATCAAAACGTTGACCAGAGTGCTGTAGAAGAGAGCTAAGACTTAAGAAAACTGACAAAACACCACAGAGAACAAAACAGAGTAATGTGTAATTATAACAGGGAACATAGACAGAAGTAAGTAATAAAAAGGTGATGACAACTAGAGTAGATTTGCTAAAAACAATAAAACAATAAAACAGTGGTTGTAAGAATAATACAGAAATAATTTCAAGAAAAGATGAGGTAAGCACCAAAACACAGCCTATAAGTAATGTAATTTTATACAAACAAATAAACAAACAACTCATCACTCAAATCCTCTTACACACATTTATTTAGTTTTTGTACATTAAAATGTTACATCAGACTAGAATATGTTTTAGATTAAAGTGATTTTAAGGTTACCTGTAGCATTTTTGTTCTTTTTCTGTAAAGTAAAACAGAAGAAAAATCTGAAGAGTAAAAACAATGACTCATACATATAAAGTGTACAAGTGTTTTTCATCTCTACGCCTTTATGAAAATTGCACTAAAATTGCTCTACAAGTGCAGGTAGGGGAGATTCAGTGTTTGTATTAGCTTTGATGGCAACGAAGTAGATGACCTTGGCTTTCTTTCTGAACTAAAAGAAGACTAGAAGATGCACAAAAAAGCCTGCAAAGCTGTCGATTCAGTGGTATCATTTGAGATTTGAATGTATTTTACAAAAAAGATGGTGATACATAAGCATATTTGCAACTATTTTAAACATTAGGGACATAATAATTAGGGTTATTCTGCAAGTACACGAAACGCATACGGTTTCTAATGTATGTATTGATGATTTACTAAATGATGGTAATTGAACATTTGATAACAGTACATACATATTTTTTTCATTTGATGTGAAGAATCAGAGGAGAAATTTTGAAAACAAATAAAAAAAAAACATAGCACATGTTGACTGAACTGTCTGAATAAAAAGAAGAAGAGAAATACCCCTCTTTCAAGTCAAAAATCATGTCCTCTAAAACCCTTTTAAAAATGAGGACAAAAAAGGTCTTTAGTTACTGCCAGATTGCATTCGGCACAGTTCATTACACTGCACTTACGGAAGGGACAAAGGTAGCCCTTTGTATTAAACATTCAAGGCTGTCGGGATGAAATTCCATTTAGGGTCAGGGCGTGAGGTGTATGAACGACTACTAGTAGTTTTTTTTTTAGGGTAAAGGCAAATAGAGGAAAAAAACTGCAATCATGTTGGAACTCTGTCAGATAAAGCTTTCAGTGCATAGAGGAAAGCTTTCAGTGCATAGAGGGAGAGAGAGCGTAACCTCAAACCACAGTTCCTCAAAGTAGAATAACTTTAAAGTGCAAATCCAGCAACACGCACATCACTCCTGATCCTGAGGTCACGTGTTTGCATGCTCTAGGGTTGTGCACTATGGAAGCTACGTGCCAAAAAAGAGGGAAAAAGGAGAAAAATACTAAAAGTGATATTCAAACAACCTTGGGAAGTAATCCAGGAGCAAGTAAGGTCACTTCCAGAATTCACAGTGGAGTAGCACCGAACAAAATTCAACTGCTAGACAACATTTTTCAGACATAAAGGTGAATGTCTTTAAAACTTTCAAATTTAAAACTTACAACTTGCAAATTCAAAATGTCCAGACATTCTATACAACGGACATTCTATACAACAGCCAAAATCAAAGTATCCAGTGACTACTGTGAACCATATTTAGTAAAGCATAATACTTGTCCATATGAACACTGGGCAAATAATGAAAGTTTTTATCCAAACTTAAAAAATGCATCACAAAGGATCACCTGCCAGACAACACCTCCAGGCAGGTATGGGAGGGCCTGAAACATCACAAAATACAAAGGCAGTGGGACAAGTACAAAACTAGACTTGTCATTAGCAGAAGAACTAAACCATTTCTTTGCCCACTTGAGATATCTGTAAACATCCCTACCACACACACGCCCCTGTCCATAGCCTCCTCTGAGCTCAGCCCAAACACACTCACCCTCCAAGAATATCAGGTTTGCATTGTGTTCAGGGCAGTGAATCAGAGGAAAGCTGCTGGCCCCGACAGAATACCTGGCAGACAGAATACCGACAGAATACCTAGCCACTGTCCCTAGGTCCACCACCGTCAGTAGCCTCAATGACTACAGACCCATTGCCCTTACAGCCATGCCCAAAAAATGCTTCAAGAAGCTGGTCCTAAAACACATCAAGGTCTGCCTCCCCGAGCTTCGACCCCAACTAGTCTGCCTACAAGGCAAATAAGTCTTCTAAGGATGCCATCTTCACTGCCCTTCATTCTGCCCTACACCACCTGGAGAATCCTGAGACCTCAGTAAGGATGCTCTTTATTGACTTCAGCTCGGCCTTCAACACCATCATCCCGGATATCCTCATAGCCCCCCCCTTCACGTGCTCCTGGATTAAAAACATCCTCACTGATTAGCCACAGTCTGTCAAGATAGGTAACAGGAGATCATTGACCCTGACGCTCAGCACTGGCTCTCCACAGGGCTGTGGGCTGAGCCCTCTCCTGTACACCATCTACAGATTCTACACCTATGACTGCACTCCCACACATGCCTGCAACACATCATAGAATTTGCCAAGGACACCACTTTGGTGGGGGTCATCACAAAGGATCATGACACAGCCTAAAAACATAAGCTCCAGCAGCTGACAGAATGGTGTGATGGTAACAATCTAACCACCAACACTAGAAAAACCAAAGAGGTGGTCATGAACTTCTGCAGGTGTAAAGCTGACCCTCCCCCCCTCTGTATAAAAGGTGAGTTCGTGGAGAGGGTGTCCACCTTTAAGTTTCACAAGACCCACATTTCAGAGGATCTATCTTTGGTAGCTACCACAGCTGCCCAAGTCAAAAAAGCCCAGCAGTGCCTCTATTTCCCGAGGGTCCGAAAATGGAACAGGCTGCAGACCACTGGTCTCCTATCTTACCACGACCGAGAGCGTGCCCTGTGTGGTACGCTGGTTGTACAATGGCCAATAGGAAGCTCTAGGTGTCTCACCAGAGCCAGGGTGATCATAAAAGACCACCTTCATCCTAACCATTACCTGTTTGACACACTGCCCTCTGGGAGGGGGTTTAGATCCATCAGGAGCAAAACAGACTAAAAAACAACTTCTTCCCATGGGCAGTCAGAACTCTAAACACACCAGAACAGTGGTACTGCTTTTCAAATAGTCATGTTGTCAGATCAATGCTGCCACTTATTAATATTGGCCAATGTCAAATTTGTCACCTGACTGCTGCTGTTGATTATGTTCAGTATGGGTTTGCCCTGCTACCTGTCACTGTGCATCGCCTATAGCACAATGTGCAATACCTATTATGTGCAATATTATTATTCACAACTTCTTATTATTCACAACAACATAGCCCTTTCTCCTTCTACTATTTATTATGTATTATGCCCTTGTATATACTCCCTTCTTTCCTTTGTTTCTACAATGCTTCCTCGCTTGACAATTTGACACTTTTATCTTGGACCTTTGTGGCCTTGCTATCTAATTTCATTGCACAGGCAACTGTCCAATGACAATTAAAGTCTTGAAGTATTGAAGTCTTGAAATGGCCCTGTCTGCCCTTGCATCCACTCCAACCAGTTTAGTGAATATGAGAATGCTGCAACTCCACTGAGGCCTACTAACTCTCGGAAAAATTGAGTCCTCCGGACCTGGTGAAGGCTATGAGAACAGACAATGAAACGCAGGTGTTGTATAAGTGGACCTAATGGTCACCTTTAAAGGGCAGCCCCAGACGCTCTGTGGACCTCTGTGGACCTCTGTGGACCTCTGCATGTTGTTGCTCTGAAAGCCTTGACATTTTTTAAAAGACAGTTCAAACCACATCTTTTTGGTTGGTTTGATTGGGTATTGGGTTTATTAAGTGCCATTTCTTTAAATGTTTTTTTTTCACTATATTAACAGATTTCAGTGTATGTAAATTTTGTTCACACATTGTTATAAAATGTCATGATGTTTTTGTTCTATTTCAGAAGGTAGCCGGGTGTTTTTGGTTGTAATGTGCTGTTTCATATTACCATATGTTGTGGTAAAAAGTGTCTGCTTAATAATATAACTGTAACTCTGTAGAGAAAACAGAAGATACTTGTGCACCTACTGTAGGAAGGGTGCTTTTGGGAGAACAAAGTTAAGCCTTCCATCCTCACTACAAACCTTATTCTACTATACTACTGTTGAGGAGAACACTTAGCACTGTCCTGAGTCAACTGTCCATTGTCCATTGTCCATTAGCATTAGTAATGTACTCTGCCCTACAAAGGCAAAGTGCAGTAACTACGCAAATATTGAAACTAAGAAAAATGCCTTTGAAAGTTGCTCATCCTGCTCAGTCCAACATGTTGTGGGTATAATAGTGGTGATGCTTTTAAGAGACATAAGAGGTGTTATAAATTCAATTTCCAGTCTAAACTCAGTCTTGACAAAATATGTAGTTACTGCCTTGTGGTTTTGTAGGGCAGTACTGTAACTGTAACTGTGTGTAAACAACTACTGATATGGGAGTTTGCAGGAACTCAATGGGTCTAAAAAGAAAGGACTTTTAGCCACAGAGAAAGCACTTAGAGTGGCACAACTCCTAACGTGAGGAAGGTCACTATACGGTGAGGCCTTTTGCTCAAGTGAGTCAGCAGCAGCAGACAGTAGCACTGGAAAGCAGAAACTCCACTGCTAATTGTCTGAAGCTCAAAGGATTACTGAAGAGAAACAGATCAAAGCCATTGCACGGACGCTACCGATCCACAGACACTGTAGCTGAGGTTTAAGCCAACAATCTTGATGAAAGTCTTGTAAGTAGATAAAACAAGACAACCCAGGCAAATAGCACCATGTCGTGTTCACAGTCATGTTCTTGTTTTGGACAGAGTAGTGAAACCGGCAGATCAATTCCAGCATTCAAGGCTGTGAAAAAAAGCCAGGAAGAAAGCAAAGAAAAAATGATCAACAAATAGGCGTGCATGGATAAGGAAATCAGTGCTGGTGACTTGGCCAAACATGCACTCACATATTTGCATGCGTGCTCTTCCACTTAAAGGCAGCACCTTTCTAAACTTAAGGCTGCAGTCACGACTGGTCTGGTGCTCTGTGCTTTTTGCTGCCCTATTATATTTGCATGCTAGAGACAGCTGGTAGCGGGGTTTTGTAACTATCCTGCATTTTCCACCGCCTTATCAGACTTACACATCAGAAAAACTGCATATAAACACTGCTTTACTAAAACCTGCCTGTCAGAGCATCAATATTCAGCACATGGGGAAAATCAATTAATGTGCAAAAGTCATTATAAATTCAAGGAATTCCCATGTTTTGATTGATTTTTCTCTACAGATTGGAGAGAAACTACAGAGAATTTCACAAAATATAAATGTCACGTTCACTCTATGTGAGTCATTAATTGATCAAAGTCACTATAGCCATCATGTGTTGGGTGCTTATTTGGTAGCTATAATGCACGGCCAAAATCTCAGTAAAAAACTCATTAAGGTGTCTGGGCCAGTTGTAGGTTGTGACAGGTCCTCATAACAGGTAAGTGGAAGTGAAAGAGCTCGAGTTTAAACATGACAGATTTTGGATTGCTGAATTATCCATGGAGTTGGCCTGTATATATGACACCCCAAACACCCTCCTCACAGGGCTACTTGGAAGCGAGTCTAATACAAGGCGAAATTGAGTATTGAGTTGAGAGCATTTCTTCCCTGGGCCTTTGCAGAGGAAAACAAATCTGCTTACTAACTGGTAAATGTGCATCTCTGCTGAATCTGTTGGGCCAGCGGCTCTGTGTATTTGCTGAAGCCTGAGGATGCTGGTTTATTAATGCCCCTTGAAAAGAAGAGACACCAGAGAGGCGCCCCAGGAAGCAGAGCTCTTGCAGGCACACACAGCAATAGTATCCCTCCCAGGTCTGACATGCGGAGATGGGCTATTGACAAACCATCTCCTGGGCTGTCACAGCACTGCCAGGGTATCACAGCCCTCTCATTTTCCAGGCATCCGTGCCATCGCAGAGAGGGCAGGGGCGACTGTGTGAGGCTGTGTGTGCACCCAAGTCGGGAATAACCAGGCAGCCGCTGACAGAATATGTGATTGACAAAGACAGTCTTTTTTTCTTCCCTTAGTGGTGCTTTTTGTCTGTATTTCAGTCGTCCTCCTCTCTGCCCACCTCACTGTCATCTAATTGTGTCTTATTAAGTAGTTAAGCCCGGCTGACATCAAAATGTTATTATTAGAGTTTGCAATCAGGACTCCCTGCCTTGCTCTTGCTAATCAACGGACTTGTACATGTGGCCCATTTATTCCAGCAAACGTACGTCACTTAATTCCTAATTAACAAATGTATATTGTGTGCTGGTACACAAGCTGACGGCTAGTAAGAGAGGTGTGTTCAGTGGACAGTCATAAAGCAGTCAAACTCCACAGAGCCCACAGGCGAAGACTGATCACACACTTTACGTTTTTGAGAAATGTTGTGTGAACTCACTCTATACTTTTCAAGTGTATTTCCAAGTCTGTTTTTTTTCTGGCAGTATTGATTTTTTTTGTCTGCCAAGTTGTTTCGACAATGTTACCCCCACCCACCCACTCGAACCCCCCCTCCAAACAAAACCCCTCTTCCAAAAGTAGCGCTGCCTATCACCAGTCCAAATACTTGTAGATGAGACTACAAGTCTGTAATGTTTAGCAAAGATGTCTGGACTTACTTCTTAGGATTTCTTATCAAGCTTCTCTTGTGGTTTTTGCTGAGATATTGAAGGGAGATCAAATTAAATCATTAAACGAATTTAGCCTCCAGGATAACTGAATCAGTTGTGGACTGAGAATGCGATTTGATGTCAGACGATCGGCAGCTTTCCACAAAACTCTAGGAATGGCAGTGAGAGTCACAAGTCCACCAGCAAGGACTGGTGACACTGGGGTACAGATGCCAAGAACTACATCTGATGCATTTCAAGATTCACCATCTCGGTCTCCCTTCATACTACCAGCGACACCAATAGGTCAAAACGTTTAAAAGAGACGAATGATAGAAAACGCCACAGAAGGTCTGACAGGCTACCTGCTGTGCAAAGTGCTGTACAAAGGAGTTCAAAAGTGGTTTTAGTCCAGCCTGTTAGTTTGATGCTTCTCCATTTATAGTCACCTTAGGCTGTCACCACAAATTCAGCGTTCACCATTTTCCATTAAACACTTGAAAAAGCGGATTTGTTCAAAAGCAATTCTGACACATTCTGCCCTCTCCCTGTCAAATATTTTTTTCATTTTTTTTCTCCCCCCGATTGCTAAGACACATTTTCTGTCAGAATATCCCGCTCCCTCCAAATGAGACACACACTAACAGAAAAAAACATTGGTACAGCCATCAGACTACTAGGTCAGAGTACAATCCTGCTTTTACATGTCACACAGGCAGATAAAAAAACATCCACTAAGTGACTGCCCCTCACACACTAGAAGGTTTTAAGGGTTTTATAGCACATCTACCATTTTCCTCCAGTTTTTGTTATTTTCCATACAGTCTACATTATTTTCTCAAACAGAATAACCTTAAAAGAACACACAACTAAACCAATACCATAATTTAAAAAAAAACCTTGCAAAGTCACACTGATGGAGAGGAGTACAGTATATTTTTATTTTATCATTTTGCCTAAAGCAAGCAAATGCATGCTAATTGACAGATATGTATGAAAAAAGACAAACAACTGCAGCATCTTTCTCTGAATTCTCAAGGTATCCACTCTTTGGTCCACGCCAGAATCAAAAGATTTAACTCTTCTCTAGAATGATGCACAAAAACAAGCTGCCTGCCATTGTCCAACATCATCATGCATACCCCACACATAAAGACACAGTGAATGATAATAATGAATGTCATTTGAAACCATTTGCTTTTGATATTGTGGTCTCACGCTTCCTTGTCCCCATTCTCTGTGTCTTGCAGCTGTCTTGCAATTTCAGTGTTGTAAAATCCATTGTTCTTAGGTACACTAGCAAACTGTCAGCACACTGCATTTA